>JAQMYG010000014.1:17004552-17027121 GCA_030014215.1 Clariallabes teugelsi | reverse complement strand
ATATTTTAATAAATGTTCCTTCCCCCCCCCCCCCCCCCCACTGTAATTAATTCGGCCATGTCTGGAAAAATAAGTAAAAGCATCAGCTTGTATAATTCCCAAGCAAATGAAACACTTTATTAAAATATTTAGTTATGAAACACTAAAATAAAAATTAGCACTAACGGAAAGCAAGAGTTTGATCAACCTGGTAAATAAAGACATGCCCCATAAATTTCAGATCATTCATTTCACGTTCAGCTCCAACCTTTAAAGGTCCAATAAACCTTTGGTCAGTTGTCCAGGTAATGTAGCCTGAGATCCCTGTTTTTTTTTTTTTTTAGTATCTTTGTGGAACAAGCAGTAACTAGCACATGCACAAACAGTGACCACAAGGTATAAGTGTGGGAAATGTCAACAAACACTAGACTGCTCATTGGTTCCTGGAAAGGCCATCACCACTCCAGGCATTACTCCAGACTTTTCATTGTGTCCGTGTCATTCTTTCACCCCTCTCCATTCAGATTCCCGTGACCTCAGTCTACTAAACTTGTGTACTAAGTAAATACTAAAAGAAAAGCCTTGCTGAAAGCATCGCCATCCTGATATTTCTAAAGCACTTACATATTTTTTACGATAGTGTACCACTTTTGATTCGTTCGGACCTGATGGGATAAGGTTATAGAGAAAGAAATCATTAACTCGTCCCTATTGTACACAGGACAAAGGTCACAACAGTATGGCGCATCTGTAGCGGTTTCCGAAACGCAACTTGAAATGTAATTTCTCTTACGACAACATAGTGTCAAGTAACATTGCATGTGAGCTGGATTTGATTTATTTTTATTTGCCTGACTGCTATCAGAAACAACAGAAAAAGTTTCATCAGGAGTTGGTAGGATCATTTTTACATGGGGGTCAAACAAACAATGGGTTGCCATGAAATACTGACGTGTTTGCTCAGAGTCAAGAGCTGAAGAGCTGTTTTTTTTCACTATTTGGACATGTTATTTCCCAGCAGTTTTTTTCCCCCCTCACAAATGATCTGAGTGCTGCATTAACCCTTTATCAGGCGAAAAATCCACATTTGCTAACTTACAAGTGTCTGTATAAGTAGTTCAGAAAAAATACACATATTCGTAGAAAACAAGTATTTTTTGTTTAGTTTAGTTTTTTGCAAATATTTTTAAATAAATATGCCTTTATCTGTGTTTTTTAAATATTCTTTATATATACTTTTATTACCATAGACAGGGAAAGAGCCATGCTGTACTTCAATGACCTTGATTTGCAACAATAAATGACAACAATAAAAAAAATTTAAATAATCATTTAAGTAATAAAAAGTCTTGAAATTTTGAAATTTAGATTTTCCAACTATTTCAACGAGTGTCCTATAAAGACCCCTTAGATACCAAGAATCCAGTAATTACAGTAAACCCTCTGAAAAAAAGTTTTAACCTGGGCTCCAAAACAGTATATGGGTTGTGCATCTGGGATAATCTTAAGAGTTCTTTCAGATTTTAGCAATAATTCCAAGTATAACACTTTCAAAACTAGAACATTAATTCATTCATCTTCTATACCGCTTATCCTGCACAGACTTGTGGGGTCCTGTACCCTATCCCATGAGACTTTGGGAATGAGCTGGGGAACACAGACACCGTACAAAATACAGGCAATTTTGGGAACACCAATTAACCTGCATGCTGCAGGACTGGCGGAGGAATCCGGAGTACATCCAAACTTCACACAGACCCCGAGATAAGAATCAAACCCTCGATCCCGGAGGTGCAAAGCCACAGTGCTAACCACTAGGCCACCGTGCCACCATGTAAGAGTCTTACATGTAAGCTTTAAGAATACATCAGGTTGTTTCTTTTGAGGAACTTTATGCAGAAACTTGACCAAGACTATAGGGTTAGACATACCTGGCTGGACTGGTTGTCATCTGTTGACTAACTCCATGCTTACTTTGATGTTCCTCTTGCCCCAGATGCTTACTGTGGTTTTTTGTTTGAGTGGTGTCAGGGTGTATTATGCATTTGGCTGTCAGGGTATTTAGATGACTGGCTTCTGTGTGTCCTCACAAAGGAGTAGGCCATCTAGCAGATATCTATCATCATCGCTCTCACTGTGACCTCAGAAAAGATTTCCTCAATACCCAATCAGGTCACACAGTTTAGGTGAGGCCATACTAAAACTTCTCCTTGTGTCAGGGAAAAGCTGCCATGGCTCGGCATACCGCCAATTCAGGACATTCCTAAAAGAGGGAGTCCAGTTGGGAGTAAATCTCCATAGGAGAGAGAGATCATCTTCATGGATGCCTCCCTTACAGGAAGGGTGTAGTGTGGGGCCGCAGAGGTAATGGACGTCAACCTGGTATAAGGTCAGAACATATCAACCAGTCTGACTGTATTTGGCTCCAAAGTCTTTCTCACTGTTGTAATAGTCAGTTTTTTTGAATCATCAAGGAAGCGTGAGATCAAGCATCTGTCACTGCCTTGCACAGAATTTCCTCCGGGTGGAACCATCCATCACTAGCCAACTGTTAGTAATCCTGTATAATGGTACAGTAGCTATACAATCCTTCATATGCAAATGGTCCTCTCTGTAGCCCTGAAATGGTCAGCGAGGCCTTGGTTCCCACTTTGCATTCACTAGTTTGAACATCCTGGATTTTTCAAACAACTTGGACAATCAGAGATAGTCAGTTTCACTCAAGTAAGTTACATTCATGGCCCCCTTTGCTGACTTGCCAACTGAGTACTTTGATTAAGTAAGCAGTTCAGTAAACCCTAACAGAAGAGCTGTGCACATACTGTTAACTTTATCAGCTGGATTTGGCGGACCATCCGCTTTCTAAGATCCTGACTTTGTTTCAGGGCCTGCTACACCGCATCTTCAATAAACCAAATATGACATTTTTCTAAAAGAAGAAGCCTTTATTTGTCACTTACATGTTACAGCACAGTGAAATTCTTTTCTTTGCATATCCCAGCATGTAGGAAGCCAGGGTCAGAGTGCAGGGTCAGGGATAATACAGTGCAGGGCCCCTGGAGCAGACAGTGTTAGGGCCTGGCTCAAAAACCAACAGTGGCATCAGGGTGAAGCTGGGGCTTGAACTGCGGACCTTCTGACCAATAACCTAAAGCCTTAACATACTGAGCTACAACTGCCTATTAGTTTATTACTGCCTAATGGAGCAAATAAGCCCCCACCTGCAATATTTTCTTCTGATCAAAACATTAAGGTGGAGTCCGTGAGCCAGTGAATTACAGTATGCTGAATTGATATGGGGATCACAACCCAGCTTGCCAGCAATCATTTTGGTTAAAGGATCTGGGAAGCTGCATGCTCTGTGTGCTGAGCTTTGCAGTTGTTGGTATTTTTAAAAAATATTTTCTATGGTATAACATTTTCATTTCCTATAGTAGGGAAATTCTTTGTTCCTCATAGTAAAGCAACGCCAGTCAGTTGTTGCTGCTTACTGCATACTCATACTATATTCTCTATAATCGTTGTGTATAACCTCCATTATCTCGCGGTGTTCAAGTCAAACCATCAACTTAGAAAAACATAATCTGACTGATTGCTATACATCTGGAACACTGGCCTCCCAGGAACTCCTTTAATGCCCCAAACATGTGAAAATAGATTGGTGGGTGGTCAGGACTATATGGGGGAAGTGGCAATAACTTCCAGCTGAGTTTCTTTAATGTGCACATGGTGATGAATGATTGTGTGTACAGTTCCCACACTCAGATGCAATTCTTCCTGCAATGAGATGGACTGATCCTTTACAATTAAAACTCTCATTATAGTATAAATCAGATGTGTTAAATGTGTCTCCTTAATTTCTGCAGTCTAAATCATGTCGAACCCATTAGTGTCAGTGGCTGACGTCGCTTTTTACATGGTTGCTCTCTTGGGGTAATGTGAGAGCAAAATATTTATATAGCATCCTGATTTGTGTAAACTAATTTGGTTTCTTATCAAATATGGGACAAGCAAGCATGCGCCAAAGACTTTCAAGTGTTTGTCTGAGTTGGATGTTTCTTGATAAATGTATGATCCTGGGATCTGGACAGGCATGATTACAATCATGTTAGATTATAAGACCTCTTTAACCTTTGGTAATTGGTTAAGAGTACAATACACATTAGACTATTTATTTTAAATCAAATCAATGTAATATGGAAAATAGTCAATGTCCGAGTCTAATTTGCATTGATATAAGAATAGATCTGGATTTGTATGATGGTTCATCAGAAAGTTATAATAATTACCTAAGTATAAATAAAACAGACAAGTGAAGAGCATAAAGCAATGCACTTATCATGCATAGTGGCAACTGCACAAGCCAGAGTTATGATCTGGGGTTGCTTCAGTTCATCAGGTCTTGCCTCAGCAATGTTATGTGGCAATGAAATCAAGTCAGCTGCCTACATGAATGTCCTGAATGAGCAGAATATCACATTTATGGGATTTCTTTTTCTTCCCTGATGGTACGGGTATATTCCTGGATTCAAACTACAAAAGCATTGGTTCTAGGAGCATTTTCACCCATGAACTGGCCACCACATTCACATACGCATAAATTAAAGCTAAAGGCGGTTGAATAACAAATTAGGGTGTATGACTTACACTATATGGCAAAAGTATTTGACCAAACCTGCAATGTATCCAATGTATCCAACTTCAATATGGAGTTAGTGCCCCTTTTGCAGCTATAACAGCTTCCAATCTTTTTGGATGGCTGTCCAAAAGATTTTGGAGTGTTTCTGTGGGAATTCATTCTGTAGATCATTTATGAGGTCAGGCACTGATGTTGGTCGAGAAGGTCCGGCTCACAATCTCTGTTCTAGTTCATCCCAAAGGTGCTCGATGGGGTTGAGGTCAGGGCTCCATGCGGGCCAGTCAAGTTCTTCTACACCAAACTCATCAAACCATGTCTTTATAGTCTTAATGCTTTGTGCACTGGGGCTCAGTCATGTTGGAATAGAAAAGGGTCTTATATTGTCCAAGATGTCTTGGTTTGCTAAAGCATTAAGATTGCCCTTCACTGGGGATAAGGGGCCTGATTGAAACACCTGAATTTAATAATTAACAGGTTTGGCCAAATTCTTTTATTAATATAGTGTATTTTGGCCATGCAGTGTAGAATCCTTGACATTTTCTTTTAAGGATACCATAAACATTAAAATGCAATGATTCAGCTGAAAATCCTTCTTTCTACAGAAAAAAACATTTTTATTTTGTTTTATCTTAAAACGCATGTGGGAAATCCTGGGATATTTTGAATAAATGCAAGCAACCTGCCATTCATAAATAAATATATATTCTATTTAGATGCTCCCCAAGCCATCAGTCTTCATCTTTGGTCAAGTCCTTTTTTCTAATGGTATAAATATAATAAATGCCGCATACTGTACGTGGGAATAAATACTTTCAACCACCATCATCATGAGGAAAACCTAATAATTCTGAGTATGTTTCCATTAAAATCAGTGAATGTGTTATTTAATGCTATAACAGCCTAAGAGAGGTGTATACACAGTATATATGGTGTCAGAGTTAAAGGATTTATCTTCCAATGGATTAGCTTGTTGTTATTTCCTCTGCCAATGAAAGCAGTAGAATAAAATGTATGAGTTTAATCACGCTACAATGTACTCTTTAAAAAACATTTACATGTGGACATGCTTACAAATTTATAATCTTGTGTTCTTGACTTTTGGAATCATTATAGACTTAATCATTTGTGGCATTCAAATATTGTTATCCCAGATGTCCTCTCTTTTGTTCTCTCACACCATGACAGGCTTTTTCATTGTTCAGTCTAGAAATGTGACAACCTTGAAGAAAACACCTGGGACCGTTTGAAACGCCATTCAGGTTCGATATTGTCATGTGTTAGCTCCATGCATCAACTTTTGTGAATGTGAAACTCATGATTATGAAACATCAGTAATAAATACTTGCTTTCCTGCTTTTTCAGAGAGCAGTTCGAGTTCCAAATCCCACAATTCAGTTTATGAACATCATGAGACCGAACAGAATGCAGAATACGATTAATGTAGACCAAATCTGGGTCACTACATAAACTGTCGGTGCAGATCCATTCTGTAAAGGTTTATGCCTTAAAGGGACAATTTGATATTTTTAAGTCTGTCTTAAATCAAAGTTGATATGCATGTAAGTACATTACAATAGGTAGTTTTCGGTTTTCCTGCTCTCTGCACCGACCGTGAAGTCTGTGTGCATGGAGTTTGCATGTTCTTCCTGTGCTTGGTGGGTTTCCTCTGGGTACTCTGGTTTCCTCCCACAGTCAAAAGACATGCAGAATAGGCTAATTGGTGTCCCATAAATCGCCTGTAATGTGTGAATGAGTGTGTGAACGTTGACCGGAGGTCCTACAATGGACGTAAAATGAGAATAAATACAATGGTAATCACCATTGGCCAAGTTGGTCCTACAGAGGTTCCTAGATGGATGGATGGATGGATGGATATGTTACAAATACCCAATATGAATACGCTTTACTGAGTTTCATGCTTATAATACAGGTACTCATGATGTCTTGTCTTGATTGGAGCCATAAAACGCCATAGAGTATGGGGACAATGTGGATGAACATCAACTTTTTTAAAAAGTCAACTGTATCGCCTGAATTTGGATATTGGTCTTCCTGTATAATTTTTGTAATGAAATTATCCCTGATTTTGACTATTAGAATTGAGCATCTTTTGGCAAAGACGCTTTAAAAGTGTTGTCTTTAAAACACTGAGCTGCTTCTTATGCATGCGAACATCCTTCACATATGTAGAGTCCATCTGCAGTAGAATCCGACCACAGTCTACAACAACTGAAATCGAAAATGAGTTTCTCCCAGCAACTAAGTTTCTTCACACATTTATGAACCTTAGATGTTATCACGCAGCACAAGACACATTCGAAAACGTCTTCATTGTTGTATCCAGTTGAAATTATGTCACTCTGGGCAGCTGACGTGTCCCTTGTTCCCTGATGTGAACGGAATGCAAACATGTAACGGAGGGTATCAGGGAGACGGCACACGCAATGTTTGAAAAGGTTGGGTTTCGTGTTTTGAAATATTTAAGACTTACAGAGTGCATATTTGGATCTGCCCCTGACAGAGCTTGATGTTTTGCCTTGTTGTATGGCAGACACCCCCTGTTGTTTCTTTCCTTTCCTCCTGGAGCAATCGCCAATGTGGTGCAACTCATTTGGCAGCATTCCTCTTACCTTTTAAAAGAGGCCATGGCAGCAAACGCATAGGCATGTAAAAACAAACTCAGGTTAATAGTGCCCAGAGTCCACATTGGAAGAAGGAAGGAGCAGGAGGAGGGAGAGGGGGGTTATGATCCCAACCCTCAGGGCTGGGAGTCAAGGTAACCCACACTAACCAGGATCCTACCTTACAGTTATGTGCAATTATGACTTGCGCCACTTTTATGCCTGAGGACAGTGTGGTACTTGGTGACGGTGGTATGTAAAGCTCTGCGCTTCGAGAATAATATCGTCAAAGCCAAGACGACGTTTAACCTGGTGCATTGTCATGTTTTTAGCAACGAGTTAATACGTAACCGAACGCGCGGAGAAAGCGGCTCTGAACTATATGCTATATATACTAAGTCCAAATAAAAAGAAGAATGTGACACCGTAAAAGTAATGATTTTCGGAACAAAATAACGATACAGACAGATGTTATTACTCCAAATTGTGCTGCAGACATTCCATTAAACTTCCCCTTTACCTCCAAAGTGCAAACACAGCCTCTGCTCCCTCGAGGACACATTAAAAAATCCCTCCACGTCATTAAGTGTTTGCTTAAATCCAAAATATTCCATTTATTAAACCTCTTAAATGAGATGGAAATGTGAACTGTAGAATAACATTGTAAATGAGGCTTGTGACTTAATTAGTGAAGCGATAGTCGCCAGGGGGCAAACGCTGAATGAATGTTTTAACGGTGAGCCTGGGAGTGTGACTGCGCTCGTTTTTTTTTTTTTTTCTTACTGCTAATTCATTTTAACGGGCCATGTCACGGGGCAGATAGCAAACAAAAAAAAAAGATAGCAGATTGTTCGTTTTTATTTCATGCGTACATACATGCATACTTTGAATAGAACTGAAGCAATCAGTCATTCAGTAAAAACTGCACTACAAATGATTAAGCCCTGGAGAGACAGCGCCGCACAATCCGAGCAAATAAATGAAAGAATTCATTCAATTCTCAAAGACATATTTCACATACAACACCTGGCCACTAAGAGCTGTAACATGTTTGCATAACGACTGCCGCATGTTTAACCCCTAGAACCCGTTCGCAGGTCCAGGCTTACATTCCTCGGGCCTATAACCACATACCTTTCCCTATAAGTTTACACTGTAGTACCTGAGTTTAAGATGGATAACTGAATAATACGCTGAGGGTGCATGGAACGACTGAAATTACTGAGCAAAAAAAAACATTAAAACATTGCAAACTCAAAAACTTCAAGCAGGGAATGTCAGGAATGGCTAGAGTTTTGACAGCGAAGCAGCATTAAGCAGACTTACAGCGACAAAAAAAAATAATTATAATAACTGATCTCTGTTTAAACATCCGCCCAACAGCAGGCTCTGACGTCCGACGGTCAAAAAGAAACACTACCTGTTGACATTGCATGTTTGGCAGGCAATGTACGTCAGAGATTCCCCTGATTCTTTTTTTCCCCCCATTTTTTTTTTTTTTTACTCTGTAAACCCCAGATCATTCAGTATATTTCTGCTTTCCATTGTCTGGTTCTGTCTACATTCTGTTCCTGTGACAAATGGTGGGAAGATGTTGGGCAGACAGTGGTGTGAGGTCTAAGTTAAAGAAATAGACACAGGCCTCGGGAATCTACGTAACCAATCATTTTTCTTTTTTTTTTCTAAGAAAACATCATGAGGCCAACGATTCGAAATGTTTGCATATCCTGGCAAGAAAAAGTGATAGGTCTGAATATACAGTGCAATGGAGAAAGGTATTACCTGTCCCGCATAGGGCAAAACCATACGACAAAAGACACAGGGAGGTGGGATAAAGTTGTTATTTCCAGTGTATCTCTGGAATTTACTGTATATGTGCACATGGGAAGATTACAGTCCATAGATATATCTATAGGGTAAGAATAGATTTCCAGACATCCACCTAGGACCCTCTGTAGTCCAACTTGGGACAGTGGATGCCAATGGCGATTTACAGTATTTATTCCCATTTTTAAAATGTGGTAGGACCTCCAGTCAACTTTCACACACACATTCACACACTACGGGCAATTTGGGAACGCCAACTAGGCTGATCTGAGTGGTAGCACTGTCGCCTTGCACCTCCAGGTCCTGGATTCGATTCCTGCCTTGGAGTTTGCATTTTCTCCCAGTGCACAATGGGTTTCCTCCGGGTTCTCCGGTTTTCTCCCACGCTATGCAGATTAAGACATACAGATTGCGCTAATTGGCGTTCCCAAATTGCCTGTAGTATGTGAATGTGTGTGTGGATGTTGACTGATTGGACAGTCCCTGGTTGGACTACAAAGGTTGCTAGATGGATGGAAGGATGGATGGATGGATGGAATTAACCTAATCTGCACGTCTTCGGACTGTGGGAGGAAACCGGAGCACCCAGAGGAAACCCACCAAGCACAGGGAGAACATGCAAACTCCATGCACACAGACCCTGAGGCAGGAATCAAACCCGGACCCTGGAGGTGGAAGCCAACCACTAAGGATACCACGGCCAAGAATAGATTTACAATCTGTATAAACATCTGTAGAGATTACCCACAGATTATTCTGTCTGAATTGAAATGCTGTTAAAGATTACATACCATGAGAAAACAAAGGTTTTCTTTCTTCCAAAGAACCAAGTAGTTTCCATGGCAAAACAATAAACTACAGGCAGAGCTTAAATGGGTTTTAGGAATTTTAGGTAAGGTATTGATTTACTAGCACAGGTAGCCTACATATGAAGTGTGTTTGAGTCCAACCGGGACTATATGGGAGGGAAAACTCCCTTTGTTTCTATACATATTCCCCTGCTACACTAATGCACATATCTCAGCATTTCACAAGGTAGAAGGTTGCCATGATCAGACTGCCTGCTTCATGTCTGAAACGCTGGCCTCCCAGGAACTCCTTTAATAATCCAAACGTAAAGATGGCTTAAAGTGAGGTCAGGACCGTACAGTGGATGTGGCAATAACTCTCACCCGAATGACTGTGTGTACGATTGCCACAGATAGATGCGTCTCTTACACAGGTTGGCACAAGTTATCCGTCGATTTACTGCGGTTGAGAGTCTCATCACCGTTCTGCGCTTGAAGTCTTCTGTAAATGTCAACCAGTTTTAGGCAAGAAATTTTTATCACAAGTCCCGGTTTGTCTTGGACGCTCCTTGTACATTTTATGGTCATGTGACCTATTAGCTAGCACAAACACGTTCTTATAATAAGGATCGAAATAGCCACTCAGTATTAAAATAAAGAGCAGATCGGAATGACGTTTTTATATCACGGCAAGCGTGCATAAATCATATAAACAATGTCGTATACATAGATCTCTTATCTTGTGCAGATTAATCATAATTACTACAAATGTCCTTCAGCAACGTTAATTAGGAAACATACTGTACATGCAAGTTCAGATAACTTATTCCATTCGAATAGCATCATCCACAAAGGTTAATGTTAACGTCAGTGTAAGTGTACCTTAGTCGATGTCATTATAACCAATAGTGCACAACAATATTATCAGACTAATTATTGTACTAATCACCAGTCAAGGGTGTATCCCATATATCTAAAATCTCTGGCTGAACAATGCAGAGTCGAAAACCCTCCATCCCTCTGTGGTTAGACAAAACCTCGAAGAGCACAAACGAGGGGAACACGACCATGACTACATAATATCTACCAAATTCCAACTATTTTTATGCCTCCCCCTCTTTAGTCACACCATTTGCTTCTACTGTTACCTGGAATTATATGGTTGGGTGAATTTTCCACTGCATAAGTAATAGACGTGTGACGTTATTGCTCAGTGTCTGCACGGTTTATTTAGCGTTAATACAATCAAATTGTTTTCTACCCAGACTTTTTTCTTCGGTAAGATATTCCACTGCTAAGTCTACAAGACCACGGCAAATACTTTCGACATACATGACTGGCGTTGCTCTGTTTTTCTTTTTTGGTTCACTCGCTTTGAGTGAGACAGAAAGTCAATTTTTCACTTACAATCTTAATTGAGTCCACGGAGAATTAAAGGAACCGGTTCGAGTTCTTTGGAAAGCATTGTGCAGCTTATTGCATAATGCTTTGCCACACAGGAATTCGGCTCTACGAGGCGCTGAGGATATGCGCTGACCTTCTGGGCTACATCACCCCAGGCAGCTGGGCTGCTTTACACTCTTATACCGCATGCTCTGTTGAGCCAAAGGTAAAGAAAATCCAGCTCATTAGGTGGGAGACCCCTGAGCCCTCAGGCATACTTTACTATTCTTTCCTAATTCCTAAGCTGGCTGTGACAAACTCAAGTCTTTCTCTATCGCTGGGCGTATTTATGAGATATTTATGAGTGTAGACAATTGGGCAGGTCAAGGGCACCTCTAGATGACCTCGAGGAGACTTGGCTCAGCGGGGTCCCGCAGCTGGCGCAATGAAGTGGCTCAGCCCCAGCAGAGAAGGGGGGGGGAGAAGGAGTCATCAACAAGGCCTGCTGCATTCCTCAGCGCACCCCAGCCAATGTCAACAGCTGCGGGCAGCGCCGAGCCCCTGCTGCTGCTCACCTTGCCGGCGGCTCGACGGCATGCTGACAGTGAAACCCTCCCGCTGCAAAAAGCCCATGTTGCGGCTGAGGCTTCCACCAATCAGCACTTTAAGGCAGGATTGGAGGTCGGGCCAGTTACAGCAGGTTTAGTAGCTGGATGGACAATGCTGGACAAATAAAAGTGTGTACGCTGGACCAGTTAAACATCGCCATTACGTCTCAAGCTGCCAGGATTCGTCCGCAGTTCCAGACTTGCATTCCTTACCCCTGTAATTACATACTTTTTATATAACTGTCACTGTAGTGACTGAGTAGTTCATAGACATTATTGAAAAAATAAAATTTACAATGAATAACTCAATAATATGCTGAGAATTTAGGAGGTTTAACTCTTGAAAGCTTTGCTTATTATTCGGTGACACTAATAAGAACGGTATGTAGTAATGAGAATGACAATGTAAGTCCGGACCTGCCGACATGTTTTAGGAATTTAGAGGGCTACATTTAGGTTTTTTATTTTATTTTATTAGAGTCCAAAAAAAGGTCTTAGACCTGCACATTTCTAACAATTTGCACAACGAAAGCCATATAAAAACGTTACAAAGGTTTGGCATATGATTACGGACAAAGTTATTGTTCATGCCTGTTTTTACTCTTTATTTCAGCCATACCATACTGTTCGAGTCTGTAGCTACCCCTCATTTCTTCATATTAAATTCAATTAAATTAAAGAAATGGGAACAAATGTTTTTATTGCAACAGGCTGCAAAAATCATTCATTCATTCATTGATCTTCTATACCACTTATCCCGGCCTGGATCGCCTGTCCCAGGAGATTAAGGGCACGAGGTGGGTGTTTGGTACGGGTAGCTCAGTGGTTAAGGCGTTGGACTACGGTCTGGACGGTCCCTGGTTCAAACCCCACCATGACCTGCTGAGTCCTTGAGCCCTTAACGAGGGCTGCTGAGCCCTTGAGCCTTGCTCATAACAAGAATAAAAATGTAATTCGCTCTGACTTTGGAATCTTTGGACTGTGAGAGGAAACCAGAGTACATGGAGGAAACCTACCAAACACCACTCACAAACCTGAGGTGGAAATCGAACCCTGGAAGTACAAGGCCTATGCTAATCATTGTGCCACCAGTGCCTAAATATACAATTTCAAGACTACATTAAAATTACAAGAAGGTCTGGAAGGTTTGGAAGAAATGAGGACATGGAGTCGATTCATTCCCGCTCACAAACAAATATTCATTCGGATATGTTACGTTGATGTACTAATAAACGTCACTCTTTTTTTTATTTTTTTATCACAATATGTATGATTTCATTCCCGATGGAAGGTCAAGTACTGGCCTGTAAACTCTCTCAATATGATCTATCCATTGTAAAGATAATTGAAAAGATTTGGCTGCATTTTACAGCCAAGCCAGGGTTTAGCCAATATCATCCCTGTCACGGACATGAAACTCGAGACGCCCCAATCAATATGAATTTCACATCTCTATGGAAGAGCGCATTCCTTCCCAGAAATGGGATCCGTTATATTAGCCACCATGGAGTGAAACAACAGGGACAGAGACATTCATCAAAAAGTGAGCTGAGGACGTTTCCTCATGTTTTGCTCACTCCCTGCCCTTTAAAACCACTGATTGTCTGATATTAGTCCAACGATGAGCTACATTCGCTTCTATATTTCCGTTTTCATGTGGTACTGGACAGGGCTGGAGTCGGACGTGCTGAGACCTGCAGCACAGCACCCCAGATACCAGTGACACAAGCGTCAGGCGAGGAACCACAGGCGCTGCCGTTCAGCCTCTGGACTTATTGCAGACACTTCAAATGGAAGCAGATGTTGGACTACAGAGGCGTCGGTGACCTGAGCTAGCAGCGCACACCCACTTTCACCCGTTCTTTTTCCCCGTCTTTTCCAGGATACTCTTTCCTCAATCCATCATAAAACCATCAAAGTATAAAATAATGCAGGGGAAGAAATGCGGCGTTCCCCGGGCAGCCAAGTCTCAGCCTACGTCGCCCTCGTTTCCAGGTGCAGGTTGCACAGGCACTCCAAACCACTTACAGCAGGCGGGGAGCGTGCCTTATAGTGGGCGGATGGGGGAGGACATGCCTCGCGTGCGTGTATGGGATGAAGGACATTTTTTCCACTCAAATGCGTGCAGACCACAGCACAGCAACTTTTAACATCCATCATTTGAACAAGCCCTTGTTCCACTGAATGATTCTACAGCTGTGACTCCGAAAGGACAATTCCCCATATAATCCATTTAAATATTGTGTTCATCATGAATCACTTTGAGCTGGGCCTAGAAATCAAAGAAATGGCAGCATATGTGCTGTGCGTTTGTGTTACAGTCAAGGGTTTCGGGGGGAAATGAATTCCTTTTATATCTATGGCAAGCAGTTATCATGCGAGGAAATTGAATATCAGGACGGTCATGTTTTTCATGGAACAAGGCTTATCTCATGCATTTTTCACTGGAAAAACAGCAAATTCAAAGGTACAAGGGAAATTACAGTTTAAAAGTTTTCGTTACTGTACATGAATGAAGTTTGTAGATAACAGTATTTACCTGACTTTTTGGTCCTTAAGCGAAGCGTCCATTCCACTGACATAACTGTCAGGTGTATTGACATTTTTTGGAGCAAGAAATAGCAATGTCCTAAATAATAATAATAATAATAACAACATTTTAAATGATCACAGTGATTCTGTCACTGTAAGTCAAAAACAGAGCACCAGTGCCACCTAGTGGTTCACTAAAGAAATTTGCTTTTCTTTAAAATAATTTTACTCCTTGCAAATCTCTCTCTCATATATATATATATATATATATATGCAGATGTATAAGAACTTGCATAATGCATGATCTAATAAACCTTTTTCTCTCTTTCAAGTCAGAGTCAGTGCCTCATCTCTATTTTCCTTCATTTATGTTCCAAATGTTTTTTTTGTTTTTTTTTGGTGCTAACTAGACAATCTCCACTAATACAGTTCATTTGAATTATGAACAATAGCCCTAATGATAATCACCTCCTCCTTTTCTCTGGAAGTACATTAGCCCTCCATGGTGACAAAACATCTCCATAGTAACTGGCATCTGGGTTACCACTGGTGACGGAGAAAAATGTAAAACCTGTATGCTTTTTTTTTTTTTTTTTTAAGTTCTGCCACAACTCAATGTGAATATTGATTGATATTGCATATATAATACTTTTAATTTCAATGTCCATTCTGTTTACACTATAAAGCTGATGAGACACTCTTACTGACACTTTCGACACTGAGAGAAAGAGAGAGGGAGAAAAAGCGAGCGAGACATACAGGATAAAATAAAGGACGATATTTTCACACTGCAGTTACTTCGCAACATAATCCTGAGCGATATCAGGCTTTGCACGCAACATCGTAAACCATGTTGTCGCAAAAGCCGGTGCTGGCAATACAGTGGCTACTGTGATTTACAAGCCTGATTTAATTTTGGTCAGCAAATGCAATTGATGCAAGATGGCTCTTCTGGACAGTTCTCTGAAAGGGCTGTTGTTGCGCTGGAGTCTGGTCTATGTCTGAGTGGGTGTATGGACAATTATAATTCCTGCTCCCACGCGAAGGCAAGCAACACACACTGAGGCTCAGCGCTGAACGCATTGAGCAATACACAAGGCCAGATTTTCATTTCGATTCCTCCTTCAGCTGTTCAACATTAAAACGAACAGTGAATCTGCCCACAGTTTTATAAAAAAAAGAAAAAAAAAGCTGACAGTCATCCATCAGAGATGCGCTGATTTTACGCCAGGCTAGTAGTCGCTATTTATCTAGCACATAATTGAAGTGACAAACTATAAAACTGAAAATAATAAAACATGCATGATTGAGAAACCACCCAGGCATACAACATACCCCTTTATTACATGTACTAAGAAAAAGAAATACAGAACAGTGTGACAAGTTATTTCCAAAACAGTGATTATCTCGTGGTAACTTTAATCCATCTATTACAAACAACAAGTAACAGGTTCGAATTCGGAACATAGAAATCACTAAAGAAGAAGAAGAAAACACTCTACTGCAACAAGCAGGGACACACCAACCCGAGACGGGTTCCATACTGCTTGGACTGGATCTGACATTTTCCAGTCTGATCCACTGATGTACTTTATGCCATGAATGCTTGCTGCATTGATTGACACACAGATATCTCACACGAACATATCTCTTATTAAACAGAGGCTTGCAAAAGATAAAGAAAAAAAAAAAAGAAAAAATTATAAATCAGCTCGGTGGCTGTCGTAGGGGATCATCAGAAACTACAGAGCTTATATTAAAGTCGTATTGAAAATGGAAAGGAGGAGAGGAAAAAAAAATAGGCTGGGATTGGTGCATCCCTAGCAAACAAGCTCAAGGGAAAAAAAACAACCACACAAATGTTTTTTTTTTTTCTTTTCTTTTTTTTTTTGCACCCAGATGCCAAAAAACAGGAACTCTAAAAACACTCTGCCCCACCCAGCCCTCCCACCGAAACACAGACGGATTTTATAATCTTCTTATTGCGTCATCGATGTCCGACATTTGTTCCTTCAGCTGGTTCCACTGCTCTGGGTTCAGCGAGATACCTGAGGGCGATTAACATGCATTTAAAAGAATGCTCACATTAAATGTTGAATTGTCGTCCCCTTTATTGAGACAGGAAGGGACAGAGATATTTCAGGTCTTCAGTATTACAAGCAGAGGCGAAAGGTAACCAAGGACATTTACTTTAAAACTTTATCAAAACTTTGACATTAGTGGATACTTTTTACTTTTACTCCACTACATCCTAGAATAAATATCTGTACTTTCTACTTCACTACATTTACACTACGTGTGACGTAACTGCAGTGGCGTGTAGTATTCGATGCAGTAATATCGCCATCTGCTGGCTTTAATGCAAAACTGCAAAAAAATTAAGCATTCTCAAAGGTTGGAAGAATTGATAAATAGGAGTGGAAAGAAGAGAGAGAGAGAGAGAGAGAGAGAGACTCTTAATATGACTTAAAGACTACAGTGAGTTAAATACAAGCTCAGTACCCTTCATACTTAAGCAAATTTGAAAGTAAGTACTTTTACTCAAATACAAATGTAAATTCAGGACTTCTACTTTTACTTGATTAATATTTTACTTTTACTCAAGTATACGATTTGTCCCCCACTGTTTGCAGGTTACAGTGCGTGTGAGATTGCTTTTTCAACAAAGCGCATCACAAGTTTTCACAATGCTTCCAGCAACACTAAATTTCATATTAAATGCACTTTCTCTAAATTCATATACATTCAGAAACTATTCAAACGCATACAACCTTCACCATGCAACAATCTGTAAGTTAAAGTCTGTTTGATTTGATATAAGGTTCTGTCCAGTTATATCTTATTAAACCATCACTCAGTCTTAAACAACTTCTAAATGTATGCCACACTTAAAACCACATTAGAGTTAAATGTCATTTAAATTATATCTTTTTTTTTAATCTAAATTGTTTTAATCTGCATGAAACTGTCGCTCTTAGTCAGAATAGTCATTTTACAAATACAATATGCACCCATATAATGCAATGTGTGTGTAATGCAAGACCAGTGTGTACGAGGGTCCAGTTTCGTTCTGAAAACCTACTTGACACTAGTCTAGTCAGGAATATGGTATTTGCATCTAATTATTAATAAATAATCCTACTTTGTCTAATTACTTTTGAATAAGTCCTAAATAGTTACTGCAAAACTTTTGATTTAATAGTTAATGCAACGTTTCTGTTTTTTTATTTATATTAAAGCTGAAAGTCTGTACTTTGGCTACATCTTGATCACTTCTTTTCATCTATTGTGGTGGTGTAGAGGCAAAAATATCAAAGAATAAACCTAAATACTTGTAGATCTGACTGTACAGAATATAATCACCTTTTTTCCCAGGTTTCATTTCACCTGATTGGTCCGTCCAGTATTCCCTAATGTCAATCAACACCTTTCCTTTGAAATCTCTGACGCTGACATATCGCATCCTCCCAATCTGAAACAGATATAAAACTCTGATTAATGCCATTGAACATTTGATAACCGGACAGAAAAAAAAAAAGACGATACAAATTAAAACTGAGACTGCAGCACAGATACGGGTTAAAACCCGTAAGTACTTAGACTAAGTAAGTCCTTTTAGGCAGAATAATCTTTATAAAAAATTTTTTTTTAAAAACGCAGCTAACGTGTAACAAAACCGAGGAAGAAATGTTAACAATCAATCATTAATCTTAAAGGGTGCGGTTTTAATTTTAGTGCTTAAAATTTAACCAGTTAAACCCCCTAGCTAGAGGTTTAAAGTATTTGAGCTGCACTCATTTCTTTTACACAACTAAAATGTCAGGATTGTACAAACATGTACAGCTAGTTTCAAGGAAAAAAAAAAAAAAAGTTGGGTCAAACGGTTAAGGCTGTGGGCTACTGATGAGAAGGTCCGGGGTTCGAGTCCCAGCGCTGCCAATTTGCCACTGTTGAGCCTTTAAGCAAGACCCTCCGCCCTATTCGCTCCAGGGGGCGCTGTAACCTGACTGACCCTGCGCTCTGACCCCCGGCTTCCTAACTAGAATAAGTGGAAAAATTATTTCACTGTGAGGTACATGTGACAAATAATTAAACGTTATTATTGCTAGATTTATCTCAGTGGGACTGCAGAAGCTTCTTAGCTGAATTTTTGCACAGAACGCGGGTTGTTACTGTAATGTACTTACATGCACATCAATTTTAACTTCAGACAGACTTGAAAAAGCCTGAACTATACCTTAAACTTATAGGATTCTTGCTTATTAAGGATCAGCCGATTCCTGATTGTTAACATGCTCAAACACTTGTTAAAAAAATGTGAGATTAGAATTTATGAGTGAACCCTAGTTTGCGCCATCAATCCTAAATTCTAATCCCGATGATGTCACAGCTCTCTGTACCCCAAAGCCAAGGGAGCTATGGATAGTAGGATAGACACAACATACTGTACATTCATTTACAGCGGCGACAGCCAGTCGTGTGCACATGCATGTGGAAGGAGGTGGATAGCATTTTTCTCAAGGTGAACACAAATTGGTAAAAAAAAAAAAAAAAAAAAAAAAATTTATATATATATAAATTAAAAAAAGATGCCTGACTTCACGTCTTTGCGAAATAAACTGAGGAGAAAATAAGTGCGGCGCCACAAAATCCATCATTGGCGAGACCGACACATTATGTGTTCTAACACACCCAATCTCATCTCGCCTCGCTTTCCTCATTTTTACCACACACACACACACACACACACACACACACACTCTTGAGTGTGAGTGCGATTCTTTTGAAACAGATTCCGAAGCCTATAAATGTTCTGGAATGGTGGGTGTAGAAGCTTTAGTACTCTCTCGGTCATATCTACCGCCTGGAACATTTCACAGCTTCTACAAAGCCGTGAAGCATTTATAGTCCTGACCCTTAATGCACAGTATATAAATTAACTCCTGAGCACAAAATAAAACTGTTAGGGGGATGCAAATACAGTATATGTGGAAAGATGACCAAAACCTGAAACATGTTGTCGCCAGCATTGTTATCGCTCTTTGAGGAGCCGCTTGGCTTGGAGCTCTCGCCGCCCTTCTGTTTTTTAGCTGGTTTCTCCTCTTTGGTTGTCTTCTTCCTCTTAGCCTGTGACAGAAGCAGTACGTTTCATCAGATAATGAAGTTTATATTTCAGAGTTGTTTTATGCTTCGTGTTGTCTTAAAAGGTAATACGAAAGTCCACCGGATGGAACAGTTCAGTGGAATTTCTAACAGAAAAACTCTAACGATCCTACCTTTGTTTCGACTTCACTGTCAGAGTCGCTGCCTGAGGAGGAGGACAACACTTCTTTTGACTTGGGCATGCTGAGGAGGACAAAATGACATGATTACTGTCAACTTTAAGCCAACACTGCCCCCACATGGTGATTTGAGAAAACACAATCTTCAATATCGAAGTCTCTGGAAATCTCGGGTGAACAGAGTCCATGCAATGGCTTTAAAAAAATTTTTTTTTTTTTTTTTTAAAGACAAGCTGAGATATGATACTGTGCAAAAGTCTTGAGCCCTGTCATTTTTTCATATTCTGCTTTTGAAGAGCCATACAATCTAGTATTTTTAATGTAGTCTCGAGGAATCGTTCTTTCTTTTTCAGTCCAGACCCTGTTTCAGAGGAATGTAAGTTACCTATGAATCATGCAAACATTAAAAAACAAACAAAAAAAACAAAAAAAATCATCTTTAAATCTTAAGTCATGAACCAGTGAGAATCAGGTGCAGATGATGACAGATGATCAGTACAGTGATGATGCTGAATGCTGAGTGGTTGGAACAGACGAGAGGGGAAATGAGGTTGCTGCTGAAATTGTTACATAAACTGTCAATTTTTAAACTGCATCTTTATGCACTTTGTAGCTTTTCAGCTCTTTTTTTTTCAACCTAATCATTTAATTAGATTTAATATGAAGAATGTGAGGGGTGGCTCATGCCGTTTGCACAGTACTACACACACACACACACATACGGATAAACAGTGTAATCTCCCCTTTTCATGGAGACATTTGTTACACCATGTGTTTAGAACAGTCGGAAACATGCAGTCTGCCTCAGATCAATTCAGGTCAGGTCAATGTTAATAATAGACCTCACAATAATAGACTTCACACAAATCAGATGATTTATTCGATCGTCAACAAACCAGGCTTTTGTGATCAAGACATTGAGATCTGAAATGGTTCAAAAAAGTGGTGCTGAAAAAGTGTTTAATTACTTTCTGTAAAACATTACATACTGTAGAGTGACATCATAGTGTCCCCAGCAACCGGGGCTTTTCGAAGGTGGAAATGTGTTTAATAACTGTGTGTGTGAGTGACTTCAAAGTGTGCTGATGGCGCAAGGTGCTTGGGCCCAATCATCGCTGCTTGTAACTATATGTTTATTTATTTATTTATTTTAGATTTTCTCCTACCACATGGGACGGCATGCTGCCTGCCAGTGTGTGAACAGTTTAGAGGACACCACCTGCAGGATTACAGAGGAACTGCAACATTTCACCACCTCAAATGCAAACATAGATTAACAATAATTTTAAAAGATTGTTTTTTTGTTTTTTGTTTTTTTTCGTCGGTGGGGCGATGGGTGAACAAACTGTGATGTCACGGAATCGATTCGTCACCCCCCATCTCTAGTAAAACAAATTGAAGTATAATAACAGGCTAAAAGTGTAAATATATGTAATATAAGGATAAGGAATCACCAGGGCACTCCTGTTACGATATAATAATTTTTGCCGATTCGATTTGTATTGCGATTTTGTAATAAAAAAATTAATAAAATCCCAATTCGATATTTATCTTTTTTTTTGTTACAATAACAAAACAATCTGCTCCTGACACAAATGATGCTGTGCTGTGTGAATAGGTTAGAGCACCACCTGCAGGATTACACAGGAACAGCAACATTTCCTCACTTCAAAGGCAAACATACTGTATATAAATTAAAAAGTCTTTTTTTAAAAATATATTTCAGAGTCAGTGTGGCAATACATGAATTGCCAAAAAATTATAATAAATTAATTCATTTTTCCTTCTATCTCTAGGAATAAAGTAGCTCAAATGTGCATCGAGTTAAAAACTTGGACGTGAGGATATAAAGATGACTTGTCCTAAATCGAGACCAGATTTAGTACTAAAGTCTGCCATGTTCATTATCCATCAGTGAAATGTGCTTAAATTGCCCAGTATTTACTCCCCCCCCCCTTTTTTTTAAGGTTCCCTTCAGATTCATTTTGCGGATCACTGCCTGTTGTAAGAACCAGCATGCACTCAGTCACACAGGGTCATTTATTTACAACAAAGAGGGTTCTTACGAGCAACAAGGAGACTTTTTGCTAAAGAGGAAGGGTGGAGTTGATGGGTTTTCAGCCAATGCTGGAAGTGGCGTGTTCACAGAATCGCACTCAGGTCCGACAGGCACACACAGCATTTACATTCCAAAGTATTTTAATTATATTGTATTTAAAGCGAGTTTTCAGGTAGTACAAACTTGAGAAACAAGATCCTTGTCAAAGGTGAAGAATGGATTCATCTTACATGATGAAAACTAACCTTGTAAAAAACATTCAGCATCTCGTCAATGATACTTAACCCAAAGCATAAGCGGCCACTTATGGGGCAGTCAGGCCTTGTTTTTTACATCGTTATTCAGATTGGAATCAGACTGCAAATCATTATTCAAATTTTTTTTTTTTCAAAACCACATCCAGAAGTGGTCTGAAACCAGATTCTAACCGGATTTCTAAAGATATGCCTTAGTCTGGATGCTCAAATGGAATTCCAAACTGCCCATTACGTCACTCGCAACTCAAAGTGAAAGTTCAAGTCCATCACATGGACACGGATCCGTGATGAAAAATGAGCGAGGAGATGATGGATTAAATGGAGCTGTTGGATTTTTAAAAAAAATGTGTTATGTGTTATGCTTTATGAGGTCACCATTACCGCCGTGTATGTAAAAGATGTGCCCTTCAATTTTCTTGACCCCAATATGAAATGGGAGACATTAGTCCCTGAAGAGAGGACGAACTGTAAAATAAGAGGGAATGTACAGAAACAGGGAGATATATAGTGTATGAAGTAGGCCTGGGCGATAAAACGATAACGATATGTTTCGCGATAGACACGTGATCGATATCAATAAAAAATGTGTTCGAT
>JAQMYG010000014.1:16980806-16992391 GCA_030014215.1 Clariallabes teugelsi | reverse complement strand
CCCCTGAGAGAGCTCGGCCAATCAGCTCTCTCTGTGCCTCCGGCTGTGAGAGGAAAACAGCATCACCCGGGGTTCGGACCAGCGATCTCCGGATGATGGGGCGAGCGCTTTACCACTGCGCCATTCGGAGGCCAGAAGTTTTAAATACTTGCAAATTTTATACAATTGTGCCCAGAGGAGTTTTTAAAATAGTTTTCTCGAAAATAGTTTTAAAAAACCGTACTCGAAGCCTGAGATCTCATGATGTTTCTTTTGAGAGCCTGAATAACTCTGGCTCCTGTAACAAAGTTTCCTTTTTCTCTGGCAGGACACATATTCTTATGTCCGTTCCTCAGCTCCAGCTGTAGCCTATGACAGTAAACAATACTACCAGCAACCAACAGCTACAGCAGCTGTAGCGGCAGCAGCTGCCCAACCACAGCCCACAGTGGCTGAGACGTACTACCAAACAGCCCCCAAAACGGGATACAGCCAGGGCGCTACACCATACACCCAGACCCAGCAGACTCGCCAGGTTACAGCCATAAAGCCAGCCACACAGAGTCCGGCCACCTCCACCTTCTCCATCTACCCAGTGTCCTCCGCTGTGCAACCAGTGGCAGCCGCGGCAGCTGCCGCAGCCTCCGTGGTCCCATCTTACTCACAGAGTCCTACATACAGCACCAACGCTGTTACATATTCAGGTTAAAAGCCCAGTTTTGTTTGAGCTTCACAACTTTACACCAATTTATTATAAATTTGTCACTAAAGAATGAGCATTATTTAAAGGTAGCGTAATGTTCCCATACCTTTTCTAACACCTTTTGCTGTCTTAAATCGTTTTCCAGGTACATCATATTCAGGTTATGAGGCAGCTGTGTACTCTGCAGCATCCTCTTACTACCAGCAACAGCAGCAGCAGCAGAAGCAAGCCGTCGCTGCCGCTGCAGCCACTGCTGCCTGGACAGGAAACACGTTCACCAAGAAAACTCCTTTCCAGAACAAAACACTCAAACCCAAACAGCCCCCAAAACCACCACAAATACACTACTGCGATGTGTGTAAGATTAGCTGTGCTGGACCACAGGTAGGTTGTCTTTCTTCACCCTTGCTTCAGAGCCCATGTATGAAATCTAATGGCTTGGTTACAATATCCTCCTGACCTTAGGGCAAAGATATCTTCAGTGTAGAAGTGAATGAGTGCATGTCCTTTCTCTAAAAGAGAACCATAAGCGAGGCATGTTTCCCAAATGTTTGGAAAATTGTAACCTTTAATTCTATCACTTTCTGTTACGTAAGAGTAATAAACTGTTCAATAATTTGATTCGTCCAGCTCAAATATAAAAGGTACACTTTTTATGACAAGTCGGCTTAGCGCAAAGATGTTACAAATACTCAGGAACTTGAGAAAAGTATATTTTAAAATATTGCTTAATAAATATTTTACCTTTTAAGTAAAGAGTCACATTTATATTGAATTCTCATTTAATTTCAGATAAGACTTGCCTTATATAAATTTAAACAACTTTTTAATCTTTGTCAACTTTCTGGTAGTCATTTATTTTGACATTTTATTTTTACTCATTGAAGTATTTTTCAAATATTTGCTCACACACATCACTGAAACCTTTTAAATGACAATTTATGCATTTCCCCTCTTCCAACTAATGCTGGGGTATTAAGTGTACAAATCCTGCTTCTGCATTATTGTAGACCTACAAGGAGCATCTTGAGGGTCAGAAACACAAGAAGAAGGAGGCAGCACTGAAGGTCTCTCAGAGCAGCAACAGCAGCAGCGGTGGCAGTAGTTCGGCCCGCAGCACACAAAACCAGCTTCGCTGTGAGCTTTGCGATGTTGCCTGCACCGGGGCAGACGCCTATGCTGCCCACATCCGCGGAGCTAAACATCAGAAGGTAAATGAATCGTCTTTAAAAGCACTGATCTCACATCAACTCCATATAAACGGCAGGGGCTTAGGTCACTTAAGGCTTATGTCACGTTTTCTTTAAATAAACTTGTGAAACAATAGGAAATGTACTTGTAATAACTGTGCGTGTTGAAAGAGGGACGTTTAATGAAAAACAAAAAATTTGCATGTCAAATCGGTACAGCTGTTTCAGGAACAATATTGCTTCACATTTTTCAAGGCATTATTTAAATGATAATTGAATGTTCAAGCTCACAGTTATAGCGTGGATTTCACACAAGGCACAAAATATTAAGCCTTCATCTGCGATATTGGACCTGAATTTGTGGTGTGCTTGGAGCTAAAAAAGAGAAGGAAGCTTCGATGTGGTAAAGTTCAGTCATGCATCATATTCCAATTTTAAACTTGATTTGCTTTCCCACAATCTTTAAGTCCGTGACCTCACATGCTGCATGTTTAATCGGCTAGTTCTCTTCCTGTATTAACACAGAATATGAAAATTTCAGACTTATTTCTGATTTGTACAAAATCCACTATGGAGAACTTCCGGATCCAAGAAGGAAATTAATTACGGCTGTGCGATTTGATCAGCAGGGGGAAAAAATCATGTTGCAATTACTTTTACATGCATTGCAACAGAAACAATGAAATGTACCATTTTGTATTTAAATCTGTTGCACAAATGATCTCATTAAGGTGTTTGTCAATATTTATCAACTCAAACTTTTTTATATACACTTACTGACAAACTACATAAATTTCAGACTGTGCAAATATCTGTAATGTATAAAATTGTACAGGACTTGAATTAACATGAATATGAAGCTGTCTGGCAAAAAGAGAATACGTAAATTTTACGGCTTCCGGAATGCGGGATTAACGTCACAAAAGTGTATAACAAAATGTGCACATTACCAAATGCACTTATTACTGCTATTACTATTATTTGGTCACCTAAAACACCCATAAAACATTCCTTCTCTGCAGCTATTTAAAATTAAATCATCATAATCGTATCGCCTAGGTTGTGCTGAAAATAAAGGATATTTCTAAGGATGACTATATTGCACAATATATATTTATTACTACGTAGAAATGAAATAAATAAATGTTAAAATACTTTGAGTTTAATGGGCTACATGCTCCATCTTTATACACGAGAGTGTTTAATCATAATTTTTTACTTTGTCTTACTCTTTACATATCGATCGTTGGAGAGGAGGTTTTTAGGTTGCCTCACTGAAATGTGAAATTAATAGAAATATCAATTAAATCTAAATATTGTCTTAAAGGGCATATGAACTTGTTTTGTATGTAGTAGACCACTTTCGTAGACCACTTTTGGCTAGTAATACTGACCCCTTCTGCTGATTACTACCGCAAGTATATTTCACTCCTCTGGGAAACGGTGAAATGTGTTTAACTTCTTAAGAGCCTCTACCAATACCTTAACTGAATGATGCAGAACACAACAAAAATGTCCTGTCATATAGTTTTTCTTAAAATAGATCTTACTTTTTCAGAATAATTTCTGCAAGTTCACACTTTACACGAGCTAGCTCAAAGTACATTTCTCGCACATTTCTCAAGTACGTTCTCTCACATTTAAGTTAACTCATAAAAGCCCAGAGCCATTTCTCCTTTAAGGGAAATTATGGAAGCTATATAACAGACCAAATAGACCACATGGAACACATTTTGGAAGACATCACCTGGAATTTTTCCTTGACAATTTAAGGTTAACAGTCCTATGTAACATCAGAGATTTTTCTTAATACAGTTCATTTAATTTGTTCAGAAAATGCAGTCAAAACGGATTTAATATGAAAGGCTAATTGTTAGAATTGTTAAATAGGATGAAACTTGCTCTTAGTAGCAAAAGAAAAAAACAAACTTTTAAAATTTTAGTTCTCCCAGACATATACCACCTATTATTTGTTTTGAAATGGGTACACAAATTCACAGGTTGTCCCATGACTATACCAGGATGTTCATTAGAGGTCACTTAGGGTCTTCCTTATTCAGTTTGAATTCTTGACTTTAATTCATGAACTTTCCAGAACATTTAAATGTTATTTATTCCTCTTTTTTGTAAACAAAATTGTACATTCCAGTGATTTTATTATGTGATCAAAATCCCAGATATATATCCACAGTAATATGGGATAAGGGAGAATCCGGTTGTCGAAGCTTTTTAACGCTAGGCAAACTTGACTAATGAGAGGAAGATTTCTGCAGTTTGAACATGGAGTGACTCTCTGCTCATAAATTTATGAGCATTTTGATAATTTTGTTGCCTTCTCATTCTTGACAGCGATGTTTGTATATGTTATATTGCATGCTGATAAAATTGATGATAAAATGGAGTCGTACTACTTGATTTGCATAGTAAATTTTCTCTTTTTTTCCCCCCCCACTGTTAGGTTGTAAAACTACACACCAAACTTGGGAAACCCATTCCTTCCACAGAGCCGAGCGTAGTGACTCAGTCATCCACGTCCACCACGTCAGCTCCCAGTAAAACGGCCAGTGCTGCTCTCAGCAGTTCCACCAGCAGCACTGCAACTGCCATGAACGCTGCTTCTTCCACCGGCTCCAGTTCCTCCTACCTGAAACCCCTTGGCATGGTAAACAACACCGTGTCCTCTGCTATGCAGGGCAAGACTCCTGCTCCTAGCAGCATTTCCTCGACCGCAGCAGCAATCAAAAAAGTCAACACCCCCAAGATAAACTTCGTCGGTACTTGCTGTTTTGCATATATAGTACTTGGCTTTGCCCCAGTGTTTCGTTTAGAAATGGCTTGGCTGAAGTTGTGCTTTTTTTTTTTTTTTCTTCCTGCAGGAGGAAACAAATTACAGACCACAGGCGTCAAGATGGATGAGTCGAAAGTTGAGGCAGCCAAACCTGTACTGACGTCTTTAGTTGCCCCGTCACAGGAAGTTAAACCTGAAACCCCTGACCCGCTGTCCCCTCAGTCAGCTCTGGCAGCCTTGCAGAGTGACGTCCAGCCCGTTGGCCATGACTATGTGGAAGAGGTACAGTTGAGAAGCTTCCTGAGAGAGTGTTGGAAATATTTCAACAATGCCCAATTTATCCTGAATGCATAATAAGAGACTTCTGGCTTCTCTTACAGGTGCGAAATGACGAAGGAAAAGTCATCCGTTTCCACTGTAAGCTGTGTGAATGTAGTTTTAATGATCCCAATGCGAAGGAAATGCATCTTAAAGGAAGGAGACACCGTTTGCAATATAAGGTGGGTGTATAATTCACTGTACAGGTTCTTTAGTCAGCATGGCTATAATTTTGAAATTTGGTGCTGGGTAACGTTGCAATTCTAAGTCTAGACTTAATGAAATTATAAAGTGTCTGAACATCATCTAAAGCAGCGTAGTTGCTTTATACATCAGTAAAATATTCTGGTTTCACTTCCCCATGATATCACTTTGCTGCATTCTTGATTCTGATTGGTCAGACAGCGTTACCATTGTCTTGTACGGTTGGTGAGCCACGAAATCAAAGCAAATTCATTTAACTAATTTTGAAAAGTATGTTTCGGTAAGACATATTTACTTGATGCTTGCTTATGGCATCAGTTTGCTTTAACAGGCAGAGTTCAAGTTGTTCCTTTTTTTTTTCGTCACAGGGAAGTGGTTGATTCATTTTTGTGGTATAACAGCTGATTTTTATTTTTTTTTTTGTCTCAAACTTTAAGACATTGTAAGGGAAAGTTTTTATTTATTTAATTATTTTTTTACATGGCTCTAAACCTTTTGCATTTGATTTGAATTTTGGGTAAAAAAAAAAAAAAAAAACTTTTTGTTCTTTGACTTCACTGTAGAAAAAAGTGAACCCAGACCTCCAGGTGGAAGTGAAGCCCAGCATCCGAGCCCGGAAGATTCAAGAAGAAAAAATGAGGAAACAAATGCAAAAGGAAGAGTACTGGCGAAGACGTGAAGAAGAAGAGCGGTGGAGGATGGAGATGAGGTTCAGAGGAGCTTAATATGCATAACTGATAACTTTTTTTTTCCAGCAGATTTCAGATAAGTATCTTATGCCTTCCCCCCCCCCTGCAGGCGCTATGAGGAGGACATGTATTGGCGACGAATAGAGGAAGAGCAACACCACTGGGAGGAGAGGCGTAGGATGCCCGATGGCGGCTATCCTCAAGGTCCACCTGGACCTCCGGGGCTGCTTGGGGTGAGACCTGGAATGCCCATCCCACAGCCGCAAGGCCCTGTGGTTAGTCTTTCACCAACCCGAAGTGCTTTCCATTAACATTTTAATACGGAATGAAATAACTAGACCGGTTGGTTCAGCATTTCAAGAGGGTGTACATCTGCAATCCATTTGTATCATCCTTCGTTGTGTACGTAGCTTGACATTTAAAGTCCAAGGTTTAGATAGATAGATTTACAACAGTCTGTAAATTTGCAAGGAAAAATTTGCATTTTGGGTAATGGAGTTTGATATTCCTAATTAGTATGTGTATAAGCAATATCACGAAAGAGAGAGTGCTGTTGTGCTGAATATCAGCACGGCTATGATGTGGCACAAGGGCGCTAGCCTTGTTAGAAGCTAGCTTTGTATCTGAAACAAAACCTGGACAGTTCAGCAGCAATTCAGAATGACTTTGAAGCAATTACTAATGAGACAAACGGATTATTAAAAAGCGTGTCATGAGCAGATGTGTGTTTCCTGTTGAAAGTACTTCCTTGACTGGTTTTGAATGTGGGTTGTAGGCAGCTGCTCACCCTCTTCTCCAGTACTGCAGGCTGTACTGATCGCCTTTCGTCCATGCTGTAGACAGGTTAACTAACAGTTGTTGGAACATCTGGGGTGACATGGGGTGATGCATATATTTAACTGTTCTGGTGCAGTCATCCTCACCATCAGCACTCGTGGAATGCCTCTCATCCAATCAGAACTAACTTTTTGTATAATTGTAATTATATTGTATATAACTGTAGAGAGAAACTTTGTGGATTTGGACCAGAAAGGTCATTCCATTCAGAACCTTTCTTCTCTGTGTTGTCGTGACTTACCTGTTTTGGTTTCAGCCCCCACGCCGCCCTGATTCTTCGGACGATCGTTACGTGATGACGAAGCATGCTGCTATTTACCCCTCTGAAGAGGAGCTCCAGGCCATTCAGAAGATCGTGTCCATCACCGAGCGTGCCCTCAAGCTCGTCTCCGACATAATCACCGACCAAGACAAAGGCAAAGAAGAGGATAAAGAGAAGAAAGAGCCTCCCAAAGACAGGTAAGCTGAAACTTGTTTATAATTTGCAAGCCGATTAATTTTTTTTGTCTTGTAGGCTCAGTCGAGTGACCCTTTTTGCTTGAATAAAATGTTACAGAGCGCTGAAGGGAGTGATGAGAGTTGGTGTCCTGGCCAAAGGACTACTCCTGCGTGGAGATAAGAACGTCAACCTTGTTCTTCTTTGCTCTGAGAAACCCACCAAGAGTCTGTTGTCACGCATCGTAGAGCACCTCCCTAAACAACTCGCAGTATGTTGGCAAAATGGCATTGGTTTATGTTCACGGCATTGTGCTTTGATGAACGATGTTAAGTTGTTAATCACTGCTCTGTTCCATTTTTGTACTTTTTAAACACACTTCATGATTTTGCTTCCTATTGTAAGAAGGTCAGTTTCCCTGTCTTCTGTTCTTCCCCGTCAATTTCATCCTCTAACCCATCTGTTTCTTAGATTGTCACACCAGAGAAGTACGAGGTGAAAGGCTCTGTACAAGAAGCTGCTATCATCTTGACTTCCTGTGCTGAACCCAAGATGCAGGTGACGATAACGCTGACCTCGCCCGTCATCAGAGAAGAGAACACCCGGGATGGAGGTTGGGAAAGATGTTACTTCCTTACCTTGGCCACCTATCAAATTAATTTGATTCGTTGATTTGACACCCCAAAGAGCCTATCTGCTGGCACAGAGGAGATGGTCTTATTTTATTTATTTAATAAGTTTAATCACCCTGAGGAAGTAAGCAAATTTTGCTCTGCTGTCCCGTAAAGATTATGTGAAGATTTGTATGAAGTGTAAAACCTGGTACGTGCTTGAGCTCAGTCAGGGTCATTTAATATGAATAGAAAAGAAAATTTATAAAAATGCTGTTCAAATGCTATGCCTTCAAAAGCTTTTAAAATTGGAGCTTTTAACCCACCCTGGTTAAATTCATCTTTGGTTAAGTTCATCTTTTTATATTAGAATGGTTTTCTGTTCTGAGGTCTCTGACTGAGGTTATTTGTAAACTTGTATGTTTGAAATATATTTTGAAGGCAATTTTTATTTATAACTAAAGTGCTGAAGGAATTCCTGATTTTTCTAAAATGATATTTGAAATGTTTGAGCATTCTTTCTGATTTGGTTCAGGTATTATTTGACTGGATTTATTTATTTTTTTTTGGCTTTTTGTCAAACCCAAGTTCACCACTACCAGGTTTTACTTGTCTTGTTGATCGACTTGCCAGCAGTGTTGCTCAGGGCTCTCTCTGTAACACCTCTTCAGTGCTCTCGAAGCTCTCTCCAAAACAAGCATGATAAGTGTTTTGCATTGTGTAAGTCTAGTTAGTCCTGAGTAAGATTCATTTTTGTTTCCTGTGTTCCAGGGGATTCTCGACTGTATCTAATTAAATGTTTAATTTTAAAGCCTAGGGATTCACCAAATGAACAGAATTACTGTAGGAACCGGTAAACTAGCTGTAAGCCGTGGGAAAGTGTGTAATGTCCCCACAGGAAACAAATCTTTTGATTGGTGGTCGGACGATTCACCTTTCTTAAGACCCTTATTCCAAAATGAAAGTGCTCCCCTGAGTGAATCAATCCACTGCATGAGGAATGATTGATTGGTTTTTAGGACATCTTATTCATTATGGTTCACAGAAAAACCTAAGGTCTTTTAAGTTCCAAATCTCTAACTACTCTTTTATTTGTTTCTTTTGTCATTGTTGTTTTGTGTTTTTGACAATGGAATGTGGCTGAAATTCTTTTAAATGCAGGCCCCAATTCTTTACGCAGATGTCACCATTCCTGTTTTGGGTCCTTAGGGGAGTATCAGTAAGCTTTTGGGAGGAAGGCTTTGTTAGAAGGAATCTTTGGTTGGACCTGGCTTTTTATAGCCTTTGGTCTGCAGTGACCTATGGGGGTTTTCCAAACCCAGTCAAGGCAGGTATGCATGCAGTGATGTCCTAACCCCTCTCGCTGGGAGCTTCGTGTTTTCTTTCCAGCACGCATTGCTGCCTTCATGTATCCAAAGCTTTTACAAGTCCAGGCCAAAGCCTCCTTGCGTTCTGAGTAACTTGTTTCCCATCTGAGGCTACGTCTACCAGCTCCGGAAGGATTTTTGACCAAGGTCCCTTCCCAAACCCTCTCAAACACTTTGCCACACCTACTATTGCCACTGTAGTAGGTCACACCAAGCACACATCATGTAAAAGCGTTCTGCAGTCTCCTAGATTTCCTTTTTCTGTACCATGCTCATAAATGATAAATACAAAGCCATAGTGTGGTCCTGCATTACCTTGTACTTTAGAGTAAAAACAGTTTTCCCCCCTAATTTTTTTTTCCCAAATTGATTTTTTTCAGAGTGTCAGGCTTCTAAAGTTAACTTAAGTTGTATATATTTGTACTTGCATTGATCGTAATGATATTTATTTTGGTTATTCATTACTATAATATGTATTAAAATTGAGCAAGCTACAGAATGGGATCCATTTCAAGTAAACATGCAATATAAAGGATAAAATAATTTAACACATGGAAGAGGAATGTTGTCTGGTGTAACAGAACTGCTTGATTGCTAATATTTATGCCAAAACAAACGCTCAGTGCTGTACTAGTCTGAGGAAATTTATTACTATGCCCTTCAAGAGTCTCACCTGTAGTAGAACACCACAAACCCATATGTTTAATATGGACACGGTCCTACAGTATGTTTGGTGTTTTATAGTTAATTTGGTAACCAATAAGATCACTTCACACATTCAAAGTGGTTCCAACCAATGCTGTATTTTGGATGCAAGGCTTTTCTCTCCCCTGGCATCATCAGCCATCCATTCTCTGTTTGTCAGCACAATTTCCTGGTCCAGTGTTTTGTCTAACTGCTAGTAAAGCTGATCTGTTCCAAAGATGTTGGTTAACATTTATCACATGATGATCAAACCTCATTTGACAAGTTATCACAATTATAAGTGGAATTCTAGTTAGGGGAACAATTTGGTATGTGTGGCAATGTGTTCTTGGCAGTCTCTCTGTGACCTGGTCAAACACCCGTTCCTCACCACCGTTTGACAATTCGATCCATTTTTAGATGTAACCTCGGGTATGGTGAAAGACCCAGCGGACGTCTTGGACAGGCAAAAATGCCTTGACGCTCTGGCTGCCCTACGCCACGCTAAGTGGTTCCAGGTTCGGAACATCATTTTTCTTTCTTCTTGTAGCCTTATGAGATGTATTCTTTTTATGTACTCATTTGCTTTTAGTCTTTTGATTTTTGGTTATTGAACTTTTTAACCCTGACAAATTAAAAGTAATACAAGGATGCTATCAGTAACTATATTTACATAACTGGAACAATAACTGTTATTTGAAGTTTTTTTTTGTTGTCGTTGTTTTTAAGCATCCTTGCATACAGTGAATTTAAAATGTATATTAATTAAGCGATACTTGGATAATTAGATAACCAAAAAAAAAAAACAATTCCATAAGGCTGCAGAATACCTTTGCATAAAAGTATCACCGATAAGAGCTTTCATGTTGACTGTTTGTTCTTTGTGATTTATTTATTTTTGTTTTTCTTTTGGGGATTGAGAGGAAAGGAATATCTGATTAGTTTACTGTGATGTTGCGATCATGCAAGCACACACAGGCAAAGTAAAGCAGATTTCCTTGACTGTTTCAGTTCCTCTGCTACTCTTTCAAACTGATCTTTTTTTTTTTTTTTGTAAATGAGAGTTTTGATTGTGAAGTATTTGGAACTCTGAGGTCAGAGTTTACAAGATGACCAAGGAAGCATCCCAAGTGCATCTTGCAAACTTTGAACTCTCGTACTAACGATGAGGTAAAATACTGCTGGGAATGGCAGCTTATTCAAAAGCATTGGCTAAAGACTTGTGTACACGAAGTAAAAGCTTCCATTGTAAACAGTAGTGTTGCACCTCTTGCTGAGACGCACCACGTCACATCTGCCCTCTGTTGTAAATGCACTGTTGACTCACTTAACCTGACTTTATTGCACTTAAGGCTAGGGCTAATGGACTCCAGTCCTGCGTGATTGTTATTCGTATCCTGCGTGACCTTTGTCAGAGAGTACCCACCTGGTCTGCTTTTCCAAGCTGGGTGAGTAGGAAAAGGATACCCATACTGGGCTTTAGGATATCCGAAATATATTGAAGGTTCTGGAAAACCAAGTGTTGTATAATTAATTTCTGTTCCTATCTAAGGCCATGGAACTGCTTGTGGAGAAGGCAATCAGCAGCGCGTCTGGACCCATGAGCCCTGGTGATGCGCTGAGACGAGTCTGTGAATGTATTGCCTCTGGCATTCTGCTCCCTGGTAAGACTGACTTTAAACAAGCATGATGTATGTCTATTTACTAGGGCTGGGCGATAAAACGATAACGATATGTATCGCGATAGACACATGATCGATATCAATAAAAAATGTGTTC
>JAQMYG010000014.1:16926692-16937325 GCA_030014215.1 Clariallabes teugelsi | reverse complement strand
AATAAGAAATTTGGACAGATCCGGCAGATTACTTGTGAATCTGTCTTTAGTAGTCGGATTCATATTTCTACCAAATCCATAACGTGGGGAGACACAGATAATCTATTCTACAGGTAGAGTATATATCAGGAGGTGATGATCTGTAATATATAATTAAATCTAGCGTATGATTAAAGCGTGAGTTGCTTCATTTATATTTTGTTTAACTCCAAAAGGAATTTAGCAAATACATAAATGCGAGTGCTAAAGCATTGTTGGCATCATCTACATGAATGTTAAAGTCTCCTACTATCAACACTTTGTCAGAGTTAATCAATAGGCCTGACAGCAGATGTCAATATAGCAAGGGTTTATGTATCTCTCTGAGTGCAACATTAATGATAAGCCCTTCAAATGAGTTAAACCTGGGCCTTGTTTTCTGAGAGAGTACATCATTGTAGATAGTTGCGACACCTCCACCATGACCAGTTTGCTTATAGAAATCTGAAGGAGTAGACTCATTCAGACCAATATATTCATTTGGTCTAAACCAGTTTCGGTGAGGCAGAGTGCATCAAGATGATAAACTGAGATCATTTCATTAAGTGCTTTAGGCGCAAGGGATCTGATGTTGAGAAGCCCAAACTTTAGAGGTAGATTTCGATTACTTATTTGGTTTTATGGTTATTAGATTGTTTCGAGCGAATTTAACGAAATTGATTCTTTTCTCACTATTCGGAGAACAGACACAATTTCTATAGGACAAGTAATATGTGCACGTCTACCAGTATGGTGAGTTGTAATGTGGCTAATATGATTGGAATCTAAGGTATGACTTACCGAAGGGAGAGGACTGCTGCTCCAGCTCTGCTAGGGTGCAGGCCATCAGTGTGGTAGAGACTAGGACGCTCCCAGAAAACATTCCAGTTATCAACAAAGGGTAATTTCTGTTGTTGACACCAAGATTGTAACCATTCATTAAAGGCAAATAATCTACTGAACCTCTCGATTCCTCGCTGAAATGTGGGAAGCGGTCCAGATACAAAGATCCTTGTAAGATCCTCGTGGCTGATGTGCTACGGACCTTCTCAACCAGGCCCCGTCCTTGGTGCGTTGGACCTGGGCAAAGAAACACGCGGTTGAGGTTGTTGGAGAATTTGTGTCATACCGAGAATTTACCTGGGACAGGTGAGAGTCGGTCCGTGACGATTCCAGCGCGGCTTTCCGCTGCTGTAGCTGGGCCAGCTTCACCTGTAGGTCGCGGATCTGCTTCTCCACGACCTCCAGCTCCAAATCCACCGAGTGCAGCTCCAGTGCATCCTCACCTGCACTCAGAGGCAGAGACACAACCGACATGGTGTTTAAAAACTGAGGTAATGGGTGTAAAAAAGCGTAGGCAAACTTGTGATAGCCGGGCTAACGGGCTAGCGATGCTAATGGGATGGCCGGCTAGAAGCGGTGTGCTGCTAAAGAATTAAAACTTAACGATATAACAGGTGTTTCGAGTGAATATATTATAAAATACTTATATGTTCACTCTTCGTAAGAGGACGGAAAAGTTAGAACATTAAGCTGGAAAATTGGTCAGTCTGGTGGAGCTTGGGAAACAGCAGCGTCTCTCTCTGTGTGCGTGTATCTGTGTTTGTTTACTTACAAACAGGGATACACGCACAGTGTCACAAATTCTCACCGTTAGCTTTGTATAGTTGTAAACATGCTCGTTTCTAAGGCGTTAGCGCAAACGGGTTGTTTCTCTTGTATGATTATTTTTTTGTTTGAAGAAAATAAAGAGACAAAGATTAGAAGATGGATTAACAAGCTTATAAAGTTTGAGTCTTTTTTCCCCATACAAACACAAATACAATTGAGACTAGAGGAAAGCAATAATAATAAAAAGAAGAACTTTTTAAAGGTACTTTGTCCTGTCTTGAGTATTTTACAAGTACAGTTGCACATTTCAATCAACCATTAAAGTTCTTAAAGTCTATAGCAATCACTGGAGTACATAAGCATTTTCCTTGATCAGTATCTAAACACTCAAGCATGTCTTGCTTCCTGGTTCATATACATAAGCAGAAAATATTGCACATGACATTTGAGGAGTCCATAGTCTTCTATATAAGCATTAGTGTTTCTGTCCTGCTGAACACTGCAAATGTTGTTCTTACATAACTGAGAACTAACCACTATCACTCTGGTTTCATATGAAACAAAATCCTCAACAGCTGTTGCAGCTGTTCAGTACTTCTCCATTGTATCCGGTAAACAGTACACTGATCAGCCATAACTTTAAAACCACCTCGCTGATATCGTCTACGTCCGGATTACACAAGGTCTAAGAAGTTGGCATCAGATTGTTTAAATCCTGTAAGTTTGCGAGGCTCGATGGATCGATGTTTGATCAGATTGAGTTCTGGGAAATTTAGAGGCCAAGTCAACATCTTAAATTGACCTCTTTTGTTATCATGTTTCTCAAACCATTCCTGGAGAATTTTCGCAGTGTGTCAGGGCACATTGTTCTGCTGAAAAAAAAAAAAAAAAGAAAGCTGCTGGAATCAGGGAATACTGTTACTGCATATGCATATGAATACTGGTAAATGCATCGTCCAGATCATCATGCTGTCTTTTCTTATAGTGCATCCTTTATAGCTTTTATAATTTGGTCCTTGTCAAAGTTGCTCAGATCCTTCCTTTTTTTTTCTTTCTTTCTTGCAACACATCAACTTCGAGAACCGACTATTCACTTGTCGTCGTCTGTATCCCACCCCATGACTCAGGTGCCATTATAACGAGATAATCAATGCTATTCACTTCCCTCGTCAGTGGTTTCAGTGTTAGGGCTGATCGGTGTAACAGGAGGGCTGGGTGAACTGATGCAAGACACAGTGTACACAATGAGTTGTACCAGCCTTGCTTAATGAAGTAGAACAAGTCATTCCAGTTATCCAGAGGATCGGTAACGTTAAAACCCAGGTTCTTGCCCATGATGATCTCTAATCAGCTCTGCATTAGTTTACTCAAGTTACACAGTGGATTATACACGATTTAAGTCGTATACATTTCTGCACTGCACTTATTTGACCAGGCTAGCAGTTGTGCGGTAACATTACGCAGAAGTCGAAGTGTTAGTGAGCGTCATAAATTAGGGCTGTAGCTATTGAAAATTTTAGTAATCGAGTATTCTACGAAAAAAATTAATCGGATAAAATGTACTTTTGCTTAATTAAACAGCAATGTGAAATATATTAGAGAAACAAAAATTAGAAAAATCTACTTTTTATTTTTTAAATGCATACAACATTTTATCAAAAATATACATTGTCATTATTCACAATACAAGGTAGAGCTGTAATCGGGTCTTAAAAGTTAGGCCCGACAGATTTCGGCCCGAGCCCAACAAGTACATTTTGATTGACAGCCTTTTAAAAGCCCGAACCCGTTTACAGCCCGACATTGTTCAATGTGTGCAAGCACACAGCTCTTTTGCCTTTGGTCAAGAATGAATCATTTATACATGTTTTAACATAATTTATTTATGACTAACGTATAAGCTACAGGCAACTTGGAAGTTGGAAAAAATAAAAAACCTCCTCAGCATTTTCGCATTTCTCTCGCGCTAATCAAAACGCATTACATGACCGCTCATTTACCGCGCAAGCCCGGCCCGAGCCCGTGTAAAATTATATTAATTATGCCCGAACCCGTCAGGTCCCGTCGGGTTCGGGCAAAGATCTTCAGCGCTAATACAAGGAGTAGCTTAAAGTTGACTGAGATGAATTAAGTGCATTACAGTGCCATACATTCTTATTTTAAAGCCTTTTCTCAGATGCAAAAACTAAAAAAAGGTATTTCAAATGACTTTAAGTATCGAAAAAAACTAGAGCACACATTAAAATAAATTGTAATATAATTTTATCGCTCCCTTCCATTTTGCAGCCCGCAACAGAAACGCTCCCTCAAATCAATACACAGCTAACTGTTTGTGTCTCCTTCCACTTTGTGGGTGACGTAAGCGCTTCTTCTTCGCTGGTGTTTACTGGCAGCTTGCATCCGGAAGCGCGCTGTGTCACGCCAAACAAATAATTGTGCCAAAACATAACGCAAGCGTTTACCATTAATTAAAAGAAGCTTCGAGGCAGAAGATTTTGCCTCGATCATTTTTTGTAATCGAATTACTCGAGTTACTCAAGGAATCGTTTCAGCCCTAGTCATAAAATATACCATGCATGTTCAAAGTAGGCTAAAAGTAGGTGTGGAGAAACTGGAGTGTCCTGCACAGAACCCTGATTTCAACATCTTTGGGATGAACCGAAACAGCAACCGCACCCGAGACCATCTCTCACCCTATTAACACTGCCTTCACTAATGCTCCAAAATCTAGTGGAAACCCATTTTCCAGAGGAACAGACATTATTATAACACTCAAGGCGGACTGAATTAATTAAAAACACGTTTAAGTGTGATCAGAAACCTTTTGGACAAGAAGCATATGTTTTTGTCTCTGTTCACAAACTCCTTCTCCTCGGACCACGACCCAGAAACCGGCATCCTAAACTGCCGCTATCAGCTGATCAAATGCACGAGTCCCTGGTCCAGCGTCAATTTCGCTCAGTCTGCGGTCGCATATCATAATTTAAAAAAAATAAAATTTGTGTGAAGTGACATCCAAGCCATTCTCGAGAAGTATCATCCGAACAAATCTGTTGCGAATGGAGTGCTACACCTTCACATGCATGATAACGTGACATGTGAAGTGACTCTCTTTACAAACACTAACCACATCTTCCTCTCTTCCATTCCTTCACGTCAGCGTTTTACAAAACATGTAAAAATTGCTCTCTCCTGTTCAGTTTATATTTATATTTAGTGTATGGCTGAAACGATTCCTCGAGTAACTCGATTTCAAAAAATGGTCGAGGCAAAATCTTCTGCCTTGAAGCTTCTTTTAATTAATTTTAAAAGCTTTCGTTATGTTTTTGCACAATTATTCGTTTGCCGTGACACACTGAATATTTATTATTGTTTCCCCCCTCATTACCTCATTTTACCATATTTTTTGTTTCATGAATAAATAAACGTTGCTCTTGTATATTTAACTAGGACTCTCCGTTCTTGACACTGTCAAGGAGTTGTCCAACTCCTGTCATGGTATATAAGACCTGTACAGTTTCCCTGGAAATTTATTTATTTATTTATTTATTTATTTACAATCTGTAAATATTTATTTCCCAGCACTGCGGATTTAACCTCCGGTTTCTTTTTCACAGGGATACACTTCTTTCTGGAACGACTGCATATCTTCAGGGCTGCGTGGCTGCATGCTCATAGAGCTCGCCCTACGAGGGAGGCTACAGCTGGAGGCCTGTGGCATGAGGAGAAAAAGCCTACTCGCCAGAAAGGTCGGGTTGCTTTTTTATTTTTTTTAATTTTTTTTTTTTAATTACATTTTTTTATCATTACCAGAGAGAAATAAATCTCCTTGGACTAAATCCAGCTCTTTAATGATGCCTCCGACATCTTGGCTTCTCTTTCTCAGTTTTGTTGGTGTGTACAGCTTGATACTGTCACACCTAATTCCAAGTAGTGTCATAAAAAAGACAGGGGTGCATGAGTCCGACCTTTTATATATATTTATATACAGCTCTGGGGAAAAAAAATTAAGAGACCACTGCATCATCAAGAGGAAGATGGATGTTCACAAATCATTTGTTTGCTTTTTTGCAAAAGGAATGATATGAAGCAATGTGAAAAACTGGTGGAGAGCATGCCGAAACACATTGCAAAGTTGGAATTGCAAATCGTGGCTATTCCACGAAATACTGATTTCAAAAAAATTTTGTTTACTGAATAACAATAGTTATATTTAAATTGAAGAGAAATATTGTCAGCAGTTCACAAACAAATTTAACAAAACTTCATCTCGCCAAAAACGTAAACTGATTATTTAGTAGTGGTCTATTATTATTATTTTTATTTTTAATATAATGCAACTTTTTAATATAACTTGTGATTGAGTCACTTTTTAAATCGGATTTACAGTTGGCCTTTTTTTTTTTTTTTTTTTTAGTTTATTTTGTTTTTTTAAGCTTGAAAAAATTGCAGTTGGCCGTTATTTTTTTTGTTTGTTTGTTTATGTTTTTAAGCTTGAAAAAATTGTGCTGCAGTGTGTAGTGCTGCCCACAAGGTGGCGCTCTTTAATATTTGTCTTCCGAGCAGTAGTACAAGTCTTCTAGAGGCACTTATGGCCTTCTCATGTAAATTTCAATATTCTTTAACCTGTACTCTTGTTTATATTATTATAATTAATAAATTTGTTCATTACTCTCTATGCCCTCTATAAAATGTTTCTGAAGCATTGACCTTATGGGTTTCAGTGTACTGTGAACTCTCTCTGTGTTGAAGGAAGAAGTGTAAAAAAATCTGGCACATTCCATTAACAGGTCATCTGTAAATCCGATGCTCCGACCGGTGACGTGCTCCTGGACGAAGCCCTGAAACACATTAAAGAGACGCAGCCTCCAGAGACCGTACAGACCTGGATCGAGCTCCTCAGCGGTGAGGATTAAAGCACACTCCTCTTTATTACACTGATATTTTTTGCACAGCCTTTGCGCCACAGTTCGTACATTCTTAATTTATTGTGTGTCTTAGTACGGGCCAAGGACCTAAAATATATATGGAACAAATTTCCAATTAATATTCACTACCGCTTAGAAGTTTGCGACCACTTTCTAACACTGTGGTTATTCCAGATTTTTTCTTCTTCTTTTTTTTTTTTGTAAAGCAATGCTGAAGGCGTTCAAAATATGCAATAATCTCCTTTAAACAGTTGATGGTGAGATGTGTCAGCTATTTTTGCTCTGTAAAGCCTTCATAATGGATCTAATCCATTTGTTAATTGGTACTAACTAATAAATCAATAAACTAATAAATCAAGTACAAATAATTGTTCTAGATATGACATGAATAAACTAACAGCACAATATAAATCTGGAGCTGTTTATTTAAGACGGATGATGGAATCTTCTAGAGAGATTAATGATGAATCGATGTTATGACGAAATAACTGATTAAAATGTATTAAACCGATAAGGTTTATTTTGCATGCCGTGGTAACCTCTACAACCCAGCTGTATAACATTTAATTTTACCTACCGTTATTACCCAGACTCCTTACATGCTCACTAATAACCTATTTGAAGAGCCAGATTTCTGCGATTCCTTACATGAACCCTCATGCTTAATGCTTAAAATCCACTTCCCCTTCCTCCCTTTTTTATTTTCATGGAGAGCTCGGTCACAAAGGTTATTGCTGTTATAGTGATAAAACACTTTCAGCAAACACTGACCAATAATCAAGATGAATAGTTGTACATTTGTCAGCGTTGTAACAGACGAGTCAGACAGATTCTTGAGTGGACGGCACCGTAGTGTTTAGCACTGTTGTCTTTCACCACCAGGGTCCGGGTTTTGATCCCTGCCTCGGGGTCTGTGTGCACAAAGTTTGCATGTTCTCCCCGTGCTTGGTGGGTTTCCTCCTGGTACTCTGGTACCCATAGTGTGTGTGTGAGTGCGTGCCCTGTGGTAGATTGGCACTCTTTCTAAGGTGTACCCCATCTAATGTCCTAAGTCTTTGAGATACATGTAAGTTGTTCAACTGTTGGTTAAAAAAAAAAAAAAAAGTGAAACATTTGCATCCTTGGTATCTAAATACCAGTTTATGAAGATAAGAGATGAGATAAACCTTTATTCGTCCCACAGTGGGGAAATTACTGTCCCTACATTTTTTCTTTGATGTAGAAGAGTGTATAAATACAAAAGAAAAAAAAAACAAACATTTTTAAAAACAAATATTTCTACGCAGTACAGTGTATAATACAAAAGTAAAAAGAAACAATACAATAGTTACACTTTCAATCAAATTGCATTAGGTAATATATAATATTGCATGTTTTTTTACATAGTTACATTGTAACTATTTTGTGAAGCTTTACCCATTAACCAGAGAGCTTTAAAAGAAAGTCGTTCACTGTTTATTGTAATGTTGCTGTCAGAATATTTAGCATTTTTTTGTTGTTGTCCTGTTTGTTTTAATTCCGTACATGACTAACGAGACCGTTGTCTACCAAAGGCGAGACATGGAACCCGCTGAAGCTCCACTACCAGCTCCGGAACGTGCGCGAACGCCTCGCCAAGAACCTGGTGGAGAAAGGCGTGCTCACCACAGAGAAGCAGAACTTCCTGCTGTTCGACATGACGACACACCCGCTCACTAACAACAACATCAAGCAGCGCCTCATCAAGAAGGTACAGGAAGCCGTCCTGGAAAAGTGGGTGAACGACCCGCAGCGCATGGACAAGCGTCTACTGGCGCTCATCTTCCTGGCTCATTCGTCCGACGTGCTGGAGAACGCCTTCGCGCCGCTCCTGGACGAGCAGTACGACCTGGCCATGAAGAGGGTGCGACAGCTGCTCGACCTCGAGCCCGAGGGCGAGAGCATGAAGAGCAATGCCAACGAGCTGCTCTGGGCCGTCGTGGCCGCCTTCACCAAATGAGGACGCGCCTGTGTAAAGCACTAAAGACAAACGTTTGACTGGTTACTGAATAAAAACGGAAAGATAAGAAAAAATAACAACAGGCAGAAAGGGTTGTATCTGAAATGAACGATAACTCTCTACAGAGCTGTGTTGGTCACATACACATACACACACCATAATGTACTCCCTTTTTGATTTGCTGATAACTTGCTTCCTTTCTACGTTCTCTACCCAGCCTCGATCACCCGGACAGAGGAACGCATGCCTGACTTTTCCTCTTCTTCTTCTTATTTCACTTTTATTTTGTCCAGTTAAATGCACAAGTGCTTCCTGTACTGTCTGAACAAACCACAGGAGCAACTGAAACTCTTTGCTTAACTGGACCTCCTTCTCCTCCTCCCTCTTCAGTAATCTGTCCTTGAGTACTGACGGGCAAATCTGGGTTTATTTTCCTGTTAATGCAAGTCCAAAAATTTATAGACAAGAAAGTGAGTATCTCCCCATGTTTTAGAGGTATATTGCTGTTTGATTATTATATATATTTTTTTTTAATAGAAATGTAAACACTCGATAGAAATATTGTTTAAAAAAAAAAAAAAAAAAGAGAGTCTCCGAAGGATGGAAAAAGTCTCCACTTCGAGCCGTTTCAGATCACCCCAGACTTGACGGTTTCGGTTCACAGATTGTGGCGCTCCAGTGCAACCACAAGATTATTATTAAGCACCAAATACCCCCATTGGGGCACAGATTAGCTCCAGACCTGTAGGGTTACATCATCAGGGCAGAAGGCACTAATGGATCTATTGAGTTGTATTGTTTTTTTTTTTTTTTTTTTTTTCCCCATTGCAAACCTTTTGATGAGTCTAATCTAATGTGCACCCAGGCTGACCGCTCTAGACTTGACCACTCATGGTGGAAGTAAGTCAGCCTCCTTAGTGTGTGTGGATGTTCCCAGGGTAAATGTGAAGAAAACATTTGATTAGATTTAATAATAATAATGATGTTGTTATAAAAACAACATCATTAATGTTTTTTTTGTTTAAAAATAAAAAAGTTGTATCGATCAGTAGCATAAAACATTTCTATTTTTCACTGTCGTGAACGTCACTAATACTTTAAAGCGCTACCTCTCGGACCTCTCACAACATCACCCTTTATCGTTTTAACCGCGTCTCTCGCTGGCTTCGTCACTTTAGCATCCACTAATCAGCAGTTTCCTTGTACATACATTACAAAAAAAACAAAACAAAAAAACCACCACTTTTATGTGCCTAATCTCGGTTACGGGTAATCTCGTAACCTTCGACATTACAACACGTACTGTAGCTATTCCTCAACATGACATTCATGAACAACTGAGCGAATCGCTTTTAAAATCCTACGTTTGTCTGTGATCTTAAGTTTTATGTGTGAAGAGAATGTCTGTGATTAGGCTTCAGTAGTTTTAAAATTTCTTGTTTAATTTACTTCTTTCCTATCCTTTGATTACGCTGTGTGAAGAAGGGATTGTTTCATTTTTGGTATCAGATACCTGCCTTCCTCTGTACTTTTTTTTTTTTTTTTTTTTAAATCTAGCGTTACTGTTTTGTCTTTCAGAGCGGAGCCCCAGCTATCCACTAAATCCAAACAACAGCTTTATATTGACATTTAGATTTTATCGTGCGGTCAGAACGAGGCGTTTATACCGAGTATGCAATGAAAAAGCTTGATGCCAGTATCCATGTCGCAGGAGGGTCTAGAAAACGGTTTGCTTCTTTATTTTTTTTTTTTCCCTTCTGTTTTCATGTTCATGTATTCCTCTTACAAACTGATTCACGAATAATAAAATAAAACCTCAAGTGACCATTTTGATTAAGCCTCGCCTTTCATGCTTTACTCAGTTCCTTCTAAGTGTCATATTTTCTCTGTTGTGTGTTTTGGTTTTAGAGATAAGGAAGCAGATTGCACAGAAGTTTAACAAGACATTCCAGCTAAATCTTTGTCAGCTAATTCATTAAGCGTCTATATTCTGAAATGCTGTTTTTTATTCCCTAAATTAAACATTTTAACATGTTAACTGAGAATGCCGTTTTTTTTTTTTTTTTTTTTTTTAAATCAGCCATTTATCTGTTGAAAT
>JAQMYG010000014.1:16884521-16895589 GCA_030014215.1 Clariallabes teugelsi | reverse complement strand
TTGGTGGGGACATTTCAATGGTCGGAGGATATTGGTGGGGACACGTCCCCTCCGTCCACCCTAAATCTACGCCCCTGCATAGCAGTAACTGATGAGTTACATAAGAAAACACCCCGATGAAGTTGTCATGGATGGGAAATCAAGATTTGAAGACAAAAACTTTTTTTTTGGTACCAGACAGTAAATGTGTTTATTTGAGTTATGGTTGAGCATTTTAACATGCGGCTCTATATGGATTGACTCACTTTTGGAGAGAGCCCCTAGTGGTCATTTGAGGAACTGCATGCTTTGGTGCGTTCGCATTGGACTCGTTTTTCAGAACCGGAGGTTACCCTCTTAAAATGTTCATTTGCTTGAAGTTTCTGTGGTTTAGCTTTTTTATTGATTATAGCCCATATGGTTAGCTAGTTTGGATAGCTTCCTAGAAAGTAGAGAAACCATTTCTTATGGGAAACACTGTAATGTTGGGTTCGACAATGGAACCTGTTGAAAGGATTTTACATTTCTTTTTTTCCTAACATTATATGACTTAAATTTTTTAGCGTAGGCTTCTGAGCTCTGAGCTACAAACTTCTGAGGTCCTTCATTTTTATTGGTTCGGATGCATGTCTGCAGTATCCTCTTTTCAGGAGGTTTGTATTTCTATTACATCAACCTACAGTCCCTTGTTTCTTTTTAAAATTATTTAAAATAACAGTTCTTTTAGGGCTACATTCAGTTCACTAGTCTTAACATTTTACACACCAATTGTTCAGTCATCTATAAAATTCCAAAGCTTTTACAAACGTGTTCCCATGACTGTATGGATTTAGAACAGAACTACTGATCTGTCCCATCCGTCCTTCCTCATCGGTCTGAGATACCCACTGTGGATGAATTTATGGGAACAATATGGGAACTGGCATAGATTGCTAACTGGCAGCCATAATGCTGCGCCCATTTATTGTAAGCCTAATTGGTTCCTTTGGCAAACTGAACAGCCACAGGAATTATAAAATGGTCAGTGGTAGACGGTGGTGGGCCGTGCATGTGAGGTCTGTATAGTCTACTAAGAAAACGGTTTTAAATTGACTTTGTTATTGATGTTACAGTGTGACATCATACGCTACATGAGCGTTACACAAAAACGTGTTGTGAACATACACACAAGTACGTGCTAATGAAATAAACTTAAGCATTCAGAAATCCCAAGCAAGATGGCTGATTCTCACTGATGATGATGATGATGATGATGATGGTGCAGAGCGCAGTCAAACACATTATTGGTCAAACTCTCTTATTAATGTTCGTCCAGGTTGATATCAAGTGATCATAAAGGCTGAAGAATATGATTCCATCTTCAGTTAATTATTCCTTGCTTCTTCCTTTAATTTGCATGTTTCTGTTGGTGTGTGTGTGTGTGTGTGTGCAGATGACACGCCAATTAATTCAATCTAAACTGGATTATAAGGTTTTGCACAAACTTGGAGTCCATGCCAGTTTGAGTGCACACTGTCATTAAAGAAAAAAAAGGAGATGTACCAAAGACAAAGAAACTCTGTACTTATTCATGTAGCTTAGTTGTTGGTGCGTTCAAGTCAAACCGGGACTTTTGACTGTGCAGAGTAACAGAACACAGATATGAGAGTGTAAACTTTAAATATTTATTTCTCTATATAATCTCATGCAACACTCATGTACTAAAACCAGCATTTCAGTAGTGTTTGGATACCAACAGAATTTTGGATCTGTTCCATGAACCGTACAAGAACTAGACAAACACTTAGTGATGTCATCCATAAGTTTTCTGAAGGGCGGTTTTGAAGCTCAACTGTTAGAACCCTGGTTTTCTCCGTATTTCCATAAATCAAGGTGGAACGTTTTCTCTGTACATCAAAGCAGCGATCAGACTCCCTGTTTCATGTCTAAAAGTCTGGCCTCCTTTAATGTTCCAAAAACACGTGGAAATGGCTTGGAGCAGACCTCCGAGGGGCGCAGTAGTAAAGTGCTCGCCCTATCATCTGAAGATCGCTAGTTCGATTCCCGGGTGATGCTGTAACGTCTCGCAGCCGGAGGCGTAGAGAGAGCTGATTGGCCGAGCTCTCTCAGAGGGGAGGGATGAGAGGTATTTATCATTCACAACGTATGACCTTCTTCAAAACGTTTTGCACAGTTCAACTGTTTTACCGAGTCTCATCACTGTCCTGAGTTTGCAGCCGTCTGGAAATGCCAGTCGGCTTTATGCTTTTTTTTCTATTCACGAGAAATTTCATCAAGTCCCTGTTTGACTTGAACGCCCCTCATGGTTGGTAATGATTAAGAGTAGGAAGAATAACCTACCACATATTGCAGTCCAACCTGGGCAAAGCAAGCACACTCTGTGTAAAGACAGGACGTTCCTAGGACGGCTTCAGACCAAGATGTTTTCCACAACAGTGGTTCATTTTCTCCTGAGAGGAAAAAAAAAAACACCCAAAACTGCAGCCTGCAAAGATAGCTCTGACAGAGACACAACACAGCAGCTGGGTTTGGAAACGGACCAAAACGGAGCACAGAGAACAGTCTGATTGTGTCCTGCTCATTACCAAAGCGTGTCTGTTTCTTATAAATGACCTGAGAATGTGATTGAGATTTTCTGCAGCGCTGTCGGTGGAGGATGGGGATTGGGGGGGGGGGTTGTTTAGAAGAGATCAGGAGAAAGCAGAAAACTAGCCACACATGTTACGAGTGTTGTGGCTGTGGAAAGGATAATATTGCTCACGTCTAGGTTCTGGGAGGTTAGAAGCCTGGGAACGCAGGTGGCTGAGTTTCTGTTAACATTATGTTCAGGTCTTGTCCAGACAATACAGATGTATATCTGTCCACGCTGACACGCTGCTTTGGGAATGAGTTCAGGCACTGGATGCACTAGAACAGTGTTCTGTATAGTGCTATGGATAGGAAACTGAAACAGACCCCTAATTGTTAGCTGCTTAATCACCTAGACGCCAGACACCTAGTTGTCCATGATGGTTATTTATTTATTTATTTATTTATTTATTACACGCTGCACGCACGTGACAATGGACAGTACGCCGGACATGTGATCTAACTTACAAGTTCATAACTCGAATGTTCATACTGTATGTAGGGGAATACTTTACATCTATCTATTATCAGTTTGTCCCTAATGAGCAAGCAGCAGGCGACGAAATGACATGAGGAAGAATGACAGAGTGCTCCAGACTGTATCACAGTTTTTTAGTTATGGATCAGATAATTTTTATATACATATATATTTCTTTAAATACATTTATTGAATAAAAACAAGTAAGAAAATAACAAGAACAACAATAATAATACATTTAGTCGGATTTTAGTGAAACAAACTATGTGCGTATATAATTGACCTACAGTTTACAGTCTAATACTGATATTATTTGGCTTAATTATTATTTTGTTTCTTGTTATCAGAGTTGGCAGGGTTTCAGCATTAACTAGACGGGTTTCGGTGTGATCTGGCAACCCTGGCGAGCACACGGCCATGGCACGGAAGGAAAAATTGTCGAGTGGGCAAAAATATAGTTTGTGTCTGCATGAGAGAGAGAGAATGCATGACTGAAAATACAAATTGTGCGTGCTGTGGAGACTTGGGCACGTATAGTAAAAATATCAGGATGAAAAGTCTATTTCTCTCTATGATGGTTAAACTTTATTCATCCGTGGTTCACATGCATGCCAAGGATGGGAAGAGATCCTTACTGATCACGGATGAATTACGGTTCGTCACCGCTAGCTTTTAGTAAAGTGACCAATGCGCACTTAATGTAGCTTCCGATGTGAGAAGGTGACAACATAGCAGTGTAAAGGTGTGACTATGCTTAGAGGATTTTATTCATTCATTCATTCATTCATTCATCTTCTATACCGCTTTATCCTGTATTCAGGGTCGCGGGGGGCCTGGAGCCTATCCCAGGAAGCTTCGGGCACGAGGCAGGGTACACCCTGGACAGGGTAGAGGATTTTATATTTATTCTTATTGTCTATTATTGTTCTCGGCTATATTATGGCAACTGTTTTATTTTGGCCAGTTGCGAATTCATTGATGCATGAACATGTGCTCATATTTCCTGTATCTATATAAATAAAAGAGGTTTTGTCTGTACATTGATCAGAACTCATTCTTTTCAATTTTTACATTTCATACTTAGGAGGACTTGGATTTTCTGTATGTCTGTATGTCTGTCCAGCCAGATTTTGTCACAGCATCACGCAAAACTGCCTGGACAGAATGTAATGAAATTTTGCCAGTCCTTCTGTATTTGGCTGAAGTTAAACCTGCACCATAAACGAAATCAAAATGTCGAGGAGGAAGCCACTCCTACTTAAACATGTCCGTTTGCCATTTTCTGTGTCCTGGCCTTTTTTTTTTTTCCCCCCTCTTGTTTTTACAGCCTGGCTCAGCAGCTGTCTATAGAGAGCATGGAAAATAGCTCAGCTCGTGCAAAGTGCTCTCCATATGCTCATTGAGAAAGCGAGCTCTATGAGGACAGTAGTGATCCACCGAAGAGAAAACCATGATGTATTTTTTTCCATAAATCGCAGAACCGGCTTCATCATCAAGGAAATTTGAATAGTTTTAATCCTCGTGGATGCCAAGCCACAATCGATAGCAGCCAAGCAGGTTTCAAGTGGCCTTGTACTCATTTAAGAGTGGTTGAAAAGATTTTCCAGAAACCTTGGATACGGCTTAAAGTGAACCGCAGTAACCTGGCAGCAAAGCGTTTCATAACGAAGGTGAAAAGGAAAGTCTTCAGCTCAATTAATCGTTTTCTTCTTCTTCTTTTTTTTTTCTTCTGTTAGACATACTCATGCACTGTCTGGTCCAAAAGAGAAAGTCTCACGCTCTAAAATTTCATTTGACCACCTTTAGCTTTGATTACAGCTCACAATGTGGTAGCCAGTTCAGGTCTGTCTTACAGTTTAAGTCCTGGAAAACTCCATATATGTGATAATCTGGTCATTCAGTACATTCAGGTCGTCAGCTGACTTCAGTTTATTGCCTCATGACGTTGCTGAGTCTAGACCTGAGCAACTGAACCAACCCCAGATCATAACACTGTCCCCAGAGGCTTGTACAGTGGGCACTATGCGTGATGGGTGCATCACTTCATGCTCTTCCCTTCTTACCCTGACGCACTGGAATAGAGTCAATCTGGACTCATCTGACCACATGACCATGACCCAATCCTGGGAGTTCTCATCATATAGTGTATGTATGGAAATGCTCTTACTTTTACTATTACACACAGCTATGATTTTTTGGAGTTATGATCTCCATTCAGGGTGGCACGGTGGTGTAGTGGTTAGCACTGTCGCCTTGCACCTCCAGGGTACGAGTTCGATTCCCGGACATGCCGGTTAGGCTAATCGTTCCCAAATTGCCCGTGGTGTGTGAATGAGTGTGTGTGCCCTGCGGACTTTCCCTGGGTGTTCCCCACCTCGTGCCCTAAGCCTCGTGGGATAGGCTCCAGGCCCCCTGCAACCTTGTGAGTGAGTGATGTCCATTCATGATTTTGTCCTGATCACATTTCTTCCACAAAGCTGACGGTTCAGCACTGTCCTTCCATTTCAAACGTATCATGCATTTAGTGCAAATTATAATTTTTTTTCTTTTTCCACAAATAACTAGGGGAAAGAAAAGAGTTAACTTTGTAGTAAATGCATAGTAACTCTGAGAAATACCAATTTGATTTAGCTCAGTGGGACTGCAAAAGCTTTACATGCATCTCAACTGAACCTTGGAATACATTTTTGCATGGAACGAGGGTTGTGGAATTTGCCTTTGATTACTTACATTGACAAACTTCACACTTTTTTTTTTCTTTCTTTCTTTCTTCATTTTTTTTTTTTTTACACAAGATCAATTTTGATATTAGACGGACTTTCTGACTGTCAAACTATCCCTTTAAAGCTAAAGGAGGACAATTTAATGCATGAAGAAAGTAATCAGGAACCAGTTAAACACCACTGCTTGCTATAGCGATTAAGTCAACTGCTTTTGTACAGCGAAAATATTTCATGAAGACCTTCTTTCTGGCGTGTGGGAGATCTTCCCTTCCCTTAATTCACCAGTCTTCTCTTTTCAAAACCGCGGTATTAGAAAGTGTATTATCCTCTTGGCATCTTCGCGTCTCCCAAATTCACATAGTGTGGCTGAGAAAATCTTTTACATCACACGATATTGTACATCAGAGCCCCGCCGTCTTTCTTTCTCCTCTGCGTCATTCATCCGTGAGCCAGATTACAGGGATACTGCACATCAGCACTTAATGAAAGAGTCGACAGAATTTCCCTGGCATTGGTGATGTTCCGCACTTTTCCCATGCTTTTTTACGAAGTCAATGTTTAGATGTTAGGAGATTGATGTGAGCGCTTACACAGACCTGGGGAAAGAGCGTTTATTTTTTTAATTTATTTTTTTTAGAGCCAGGTGTTCGGAAAAGGCGCCGTCTCCCATTTTTTACGACCCGGCTCATAACTTTTGGAACGAGCATATAAACTATAAATAGTCATGTGCATGCAGATGCTGAGGGATAAAATTATTTGGTTTGCTGTTTAAACCCTTAACGACGAACCTCAGTGTGAGACGTGAGAAGAGTGTTTGGTTTTATACGCGCATAAAGGATCGTACTCACTTACAGTACACCTTTTTTTCAAACTTTTTTTTGCAGTTTTACAGAGATATCTATCTTTCTGAATATAAATTGTATCCCTTATTTAGAGTGATGGTTTTAAGATCATCGTCTATACCGCTTTATCCTGTATACAGGGTCGCGGGAGGCCTGGAGCCTATCCCAGGAGACTTAGGGCATGAGGCGGGGTACATGGACAGGGTGCCAATCCATCTCAGGGTGCATACTCGCACACATTGACACACTACGGGTAATTTGGGGACACCAGTTATCCTAATCCGCATGTCTTTGGACTGTAGGAGGAAACCGGAGAACCCGGAGGAAACCACCAAGCTCGCGGAAAACATGCACACAGACCCCGAGACGGGAATCAAACCCGGACCCTGGAGGTGCGAGGCGACAGTGCTACACACTAAGCTACTGTGCCGCCCAAATCGAAATACTTTCATTGAAATTTTTAACACTGTCCTCAAGAGAGCTGCACTGATCGTATCTCCGGATATGAAAACCAGTTCTGATCGATCGGTGCATCTCTAGTCCTGAAGTTTAATGTTTTGAGCTGTAATCATCTACACTCCAGGATGGCATTACGGTGCATTTGGATGCTCTGGAATTAAAAGATCAAATAATGTAATAGTGTGTGATGTGCTAATCAATGGGGAAAAAAAAGTAGTCATAAGTCATAAATACTACAACATCGTTCAGGTCAAACCAGGACTTTTGATTGTACAAAATAACAGAACACAGTTACAAGAGTAAAAACTTCCTTTATTTCTCTATATAATCGCATGCTCCACTAATACACTCATCCTAGTGCTTGACTAGATACCATCAAGGTAGAAAGTTTTCTTAGTCACCAAAGCCATGATCAGACTGACTAGTTCACATTTGAAACCCTGGCCTCCCAGGAACTCCTTAAATGGTTCAAACATGTGGAAATGTCTTGGAGCGAGGTCAGAATCCTGCAAACAGATGCGTCTCTTCTGCAAGTCGGTGACTTATAAGTTTATTTTCAAAAATTATTCACAGAATAATTATTCGCGGCAACGAATGCAGCGAGATCTGAGCCACCTCGATTGGAATTTTATCACAAATCCCGGTTTGACTTGAACGAAAAAGAACAACACTTTAAAAAATAATCCCAATACACCAGTTTTTCTGTCGGCCACCAAAAAGCTCTCTAACCTACATAGTAGTGCGTGTGCTCCGTATTATTATTATTATTATTATTATTATTATTGTGGATACTTTCATACTAAATATCACTGCACTGTGTAAGTGTCTATGGTTCAGTGGTCCTACAAGCACATGTGTGCTGCTGTGAGTCATTTAAACTGTTAAAATACTGGTTAATAAGGAGGTAAATGTGTGTTTCTTTAATACAACACTGATAATATCATAAACTTTAATAATACAATAAGCAATTTTCCTAATAGCAGCATATTTTATTGATGCATTCTTACTATGAAAAGGAAAAAAAATATTTTTGTCTGCGAACAATTTTTGTTTAATCGTTTCTGAAGTATGTTGTTTATAAAAGGCTGAACCCCAAAATAGTTGAGTAAATTATAAAAAATGATTTCCCATTAATAAGTGAAGTTGTACTTGCTGATGGCTATAAAACCTCATGTGACTAGAACAGGGTGAGCTGTAAAAACTTTCTTCCATACCTAATGCTGATCATTATGTTGCATTTTATGTTTTTAATTAAAAAAAAATTTATATACAGTATGCATTTTATGCTGAAATATTTGGAGTCACTAACAGATTGTGTATTTTGTCCACTAGATGGCAGCACAATATTTTTCTTCCACTCCATGTGGCTCTACTCAGATATTTTTTTGTGTATACAGTGCTTATTTAATAAGTACTCAACAGCATTGGATCATTCATCCTGCTTATCCTCTATAGGGTGAGGGGGGGGGATGGGGGGGGGTGTTGATGGATCCTGTCTCAGGGAGGTCTGTGTGCATGGGGTGGGGGACACCCTGGAGGGCAGTGTAAACAGGTTGTGTTGTATATAGACAGCATGCTTTAAATAAAGTGGTCATGTTTGCTACCTTTCTGGAGTTGTTGATCGATTGTGATCTTATCAGATATCATATAATATCAGACGCCGGGGATGTGTCGATGCTTGTCTACTGGAACGCAGGAAGCCGTTTTCAGTTTCTGGTTTGGTTAGAAAGCATCAGTCATGTGATATGAAGATCAGAGTATGTGTTGAAGGTCTTTGTCCACGTGTCACTTAAAGACAAATCGGTCCAGTTCCGCTGACATTCACATGAGATGCCATGCCATGATTCATTGGATCAGAGATGATTAATTGTGATTAATTATTACAATAACCAATTAAAAGGGAAAAACGACAGAGCTTTATATTTAATTGAAGAAAACAAGGGTGGTTCAAGTCAAACCAGGACTTTTGATTGTGCAGAATAACAGAACACAGTTATGAAAATAAAAGCTCCCTTTATTTCTCTATATAATCCCCTGCTACACTAATACACTCATCGCTGTGTTTCACTAGTGCATGATTAGACTGCCTGCTTAACATCTGAAACGCTGGCCTCCCAGGAACTCCTTTAATGCCCCAAACATGTGGTTCCCACAGACAGATGCGTCTCATTTTTATTTATGATGTCTGAATCTGATAATTATATCCAAAAGGGTTTAAAATCCTGTTTCATACAACATTAAATAAACTTGAATTAAAGTAGAATAGAATATCTTTTATTGTCATTGAAACATCTGGCATGTCCAACAAAATTAGGTGCTTTGCATATAATACACAAGTTACGCAAATTACAAGATCCAGTTATGCATGTTGCACAAAAATGTATGCATATTGCACAGAAAGTTACATATATTGCACTTTTACCCACAGAGAAAGACACACGCTGCACAAGATTTACGCATGTTGTAAAAAATAATTGTGCTGAACATTATAGATGGTGATGCTAAATACATTATTAAACACTGGTACTACTGTAATAATCCTGTTTTTTCACATATATTTAGTTGGATCTCGAAGGCATTGGCTGTGAATGATGGTAGTGTCTTTAGGACGTTTCCCCACTCAAATTCCACAGAGCTATGTGAAGAATGTGTGCCCAGACAGCCGCCGGAGACCGGATGTCCTCCGTAATGAAAAGAGACTTTGGCAGGAGACAACCAGCCAGTGGAAACTCAGGTGCTGCGTATGGAAGCGATACTGCCACATTTATCTGATTTATCCGTCCCATGTGGGGACACGTCCGCATGCTGGGGACTTCACAATGCTAAAGGAATTTGTCCTCTGTTCAGTTGGAGCATGCAGACTTTTGATTGGATCAAAGATTTGGTGATTACTCCGACAATACTATCTACAAGCATGTCTGCTTTTGAACTGTTTCTGTCATAAACACGTCAGGCGTGTCTTGGAAACTTCACCCTCTTCACATCACCAGCTTAAAATGTAAGTCACAGCTTAAGGAAACATCTTTCAACAAATCTGGATCCGCTTTGTGGTTGTTTTTTTTTTTTCCTCCTCCAGGACCTGTTTGTGGATAAATCTGGGGTTACTTATGCTCACTTCTGTTCACTCCGTCCCTCACACACGGCTCGATTCTCAGTGGGACAAATACTGAATTGGGATTTGGGTATATTTCATATGAAATATGAGTAAAGCAGATCAGTAAAATGTTGTCACTCTGCCTTGTCTATTTGAATTGTTACTTTTTTTTAATAAGATAAAAAAAAGCAAAGGGGCGGACAATGAGTTGCATTGCCACCTTACAGCTCCACAGGGTACTGTCTCTGTCCTCGTCCTCCCATGTCTTCAAGGAGATTTCCGCATTCTTCCTGTCTTTGAGCAGGTTTTCTGTATTCTCCATGTCCTTATTCATGCTTTTTCATATAATTCCTGTTTCTGTGCAGCGTTTCCCGTATCATCCTCATCGCTGTGCAGATTTTTCCATATAATTCCTATTTTTGTGCAGATTTTCCATAATCTTCCTGTCTCATTGTAAAGTTTTCCATATTATTCTTGTATCTTTATAGTTTTTCATACTATTCCTGTCTCTGTGTAAAGTTTCCAATATTATTCCTGTCTCTCTGTAAGGTTTTCCATATTATTCCTGTCTCTGTGTTCATTTCGTTCATATTCAGAACGTACCAGTCAGTGGAATTACAGGAATTTTCTTAAATGTCTAGACAGGGTGCCCTGAGATGGACCTCTGTCCCATCCCGGTTGGATTTGTGGCCCCCAGTGTTCCAGGGATGGGAATGAGGATCCACAACACCCCTGAATAAATTATTATAAATGGGAATCCCACTGGTACGAAGCCTCAGTCAAGATGGGTACATCTGTGCCTGTAGTTATACCTACAGCCCCCAAAAAGTGATTAACCCTTTAAAAAATAAATAAACAAATATAT
>JAQMYG010000014.1:16860127-16880136 GCA_030014215.1 Clariallabes teugelsi | reverse complement strand
CTCTCATCCCTCCCCTCTGAGAGAGCTCGGCCAATCAGCTCTCTCTAGACCTCCAGCTGCGAGAGGTTACAGCATCAGCTTTACCACTGCACCACTCGGAGGCAATCAGCCATAATATTTGAACACCTGCCTAGTATTGAGCAGATCCTCCCCTTTTGCCACCTTTCTATCAGAACCAGCATTAACCTTTTCAGAAGTTTGAGCTACCCAAGCTCTTCTATTGGATCTGCCTACACAGACCAGCCTTGGCTCCAGATGTGCTTTGGTCACCCATGACCCTGTCACCGATTCGCTGGTTTTCCTGACTTCGATCACTTTTAGTATGTCCTGACCACTGCAGCCTGGGAACATCCCACAAGAGCTGCAGTTTTGGATCCATCTACTCAATATTGGGCGGGTCGTCATAATGTAGACATGGCTGATCAGTGTATGCTCTTGTTGAAGATCCCTTTCCAAATCCATGGGCATCAATATAAAGTTGTAACCCCTCTGCTGCTATAACAGCCTCCACTCTTAATTCTCTGGCAAGATGTTTGGAATGTGATTTGGTTAGTATAAGAAGGGTCTGGCAGTGATGACCAACGGGAAGGCCTGTCATGCCAATTAGCGTTCCAGTTCATCCCAAAACATGTTAATTGGGAATGAGGTGAAGGTTCTGAGCGGGCCACTCAAGGTCGTCTGCTCCAGTCTCGCCAAACCATATCTTGATTGACCTCAATTTTGGGCTTTGTTGTGCAGAAGCCAGAGCATGCAATGTCTCGACAATTGTGTGTTGCAACAGTTTGAGGAAGAACCACATTTAGGTATGGCATAATCTTCTATACAGCTTTATTCTCTATACAGGGTCGAGCTGGGGGGGCCTGGAGATTATCCCTGGAGACTTGGGACACAAGGCAGGGGTACACCCTTGACGTGGTCCCAATCCATCGCAGGCCACTCAAACTTATTCACACACTATGAGCAATTTCTGGAACGCCAGTTAGCCTAATCTGCATGTCTTTGGACTGTGGGAGGAAACCGGAGTACCAGGAGGAAACCCACCAAGCACTGGGAGAACTCGAAAACTCCATGCTGTGCATTCATAGCAGTTTTGTTTCAGTCACACTACAGAATACAGCAGGGAGGAGTGTATGTTGTCCTGAAAATGATTCTCTCTGCAGTCCTCGGTTGTTTTCCGCAGCACTAACAGATTTAGCAGTGGAAACCCATCTGTATCTGTGGTGGGAGTAATTTCAGAGAGGATGATCTCTGTCATTTTGTCATTTATGTTTGTAATTTGCTTGTGGCTAGGGCTGGATTTAAACTTGACTTGTGACTGACCCCGTTGTTTTTTTTTTAATGTTTTATCTTTGGATGTGATATATTTTGTTTTAATGAATAAAAAAAATCTATTACCGTGGATAATCCCCTGGTTATGAATCTTGATCTGTAGATTATCAAATATTCCTAAAACCACGTTTTTAATCCAAGGCAAAAACCTGTTTATTCGAGAAATTTCATCTTTGTTCTTTTTTTTTCATCATCAGATTTTCTTAGGAACTGCTTGCTGGCCGTCACACTTAGGACATTTTTACCGTGTGTGTTTTTACTGTTTAATATCTACATGGCCAACAATTTTCACTGTTTATTTTCACGGTTTAAAATGTATGAAAAGGTCTTAGTGCTGATTCTCAGAGTAGAAACACAGTAAATTTAATTGCTTTAATTACAAGGGCTGTTCAAGTCAAACTCGGACTTGCGATGAAATTTCTCGGGAATGATGGCGTGAAAAAGCGATAGACATTTACAGAAGACTTATTTATAGAAGCACGGTACTGTGATGAGACTCTAAGCCGTAGTAACACATTTGAATGGTGAAAATGATCTTTTAAAGAACCCCTTACGTCCGCGAATGACGATCCCGTCCGTGGATAGACGCATCTGTCTGTGGGTCACCACTTTTTTGGCTGGGAGTTACTGCCACATCCCCCGTACAGTCCTGACCTCGCTCCAGACCATTTCCACATGTTTGGGACTTCTTCTTCGAGTTCCTGGGAGGCCAGCGTTTTAGACGTGAAGCAGGCAGTCTGATCATGACTGAGAACTTATATCTACCTTGATGATATCCAAGCACTAGTGAAACATCATTGTCATTATGTGCAATCAAAAGTCCCGGTTTGACTCGAACACCCCTGGTATTATAAATGTTAGTGATTATGATATTCTAAGCCGATACCAGTATTTTAGGTTTTTAGTTGTTATGTATTTTTGGCAAATTTAGCATGAATGCTGAGTTTCAGTATCAAAAATGATCAGATCTTCATCTCTCTCTCTGTCTGGTCTGTTCTTTAAAAACACATGGTCTGACTTGTGCCAGAGTCTAATTGCATTCAGATCATGATACGATAATAGGAACCTTATGCTGGCTGGCATTTCAGAGATTCCAGATTGGTCAGCTGTTTAGACGCCGCATCTACACCCAGGCTTGTTTATATAAAACTCTGGCGGTTGTCTGCTCTCAGGAACGTATGAGGTTATGAAAGCGAGTTCCCCCTCGCTCCGGCCAACGTGCTCGGAACACCATTTCCATTCTGGACGAGAGTAATCCTTTCGGTTTCCCTAGCACATTTCCCAGGAATTTCCGTAGCAAACACAATAGTCCCTTAGCTTAGCTTATCCTCCAACATCAATACGATTTTGTTGAATTAGAAAAAAGAAAAATTGGAGGTGGCGAATATTTAGCTTGGATTTGTTTCAGTGTTTCACTTAACGTAGAAATAAAGGCTCCGCTAATGATACAGTGAGGTGTGTTCCAGTTCTGCCTCATTGACTCGCCTGCCTCGTGAGCTTTGTGTTCTTTATGACCCAATCTGTCAGCCTCGATTGGGGTCAAGGCAACGATTCACGCGGAGGAGATAATGGTTTGACCTGCAAATTGCAGCCGGCGTGACCTAGAGGTGAGATTCGGTGGTGTAAGGTGAATGTCTTCCAGTCCGGCAGCGTGTGTATATCTGCTAGGCTCTGGGACGCTGGCGGCTATTTTAGGAATAGAGCAAATCAGAATTGCAGATAGTAAGTAATGCAAAGTGCCCACCAGGATGTGGAAGTCATGATCTCTTCCCGTCTCTCTCTCTGTCTCGCTGTCTGAGACAGGAAATGCTCATGTCAAGTCATTTGGAAATGTTTTTTTCCAGAGCATTTGACGTGCATGTGTGTATCAGCATGCTAAGATTAGAGCACAAGTACAGTTATGAGAATGAAAACTCTCTTTATTTGTCTACATAATCCCCTGCTACACTAATAACTTACCCCAGCGTATCACTAGTGCTTGGATACCATCAAGGTAGAACGTTTTCTCAGTACGCCGGAGCCATGATTCATGTCTGAAACGCTGGCCTCCCAGGAACTCCTTTAATGGCGCAAACGTGGAAATGCTCGACCCCGGGCCTTCCTCGTGGCAGGCGAAACACCTACCACTGAGCCACCATTGCACCTCGACAAATCTGGCATATTTTTGGAGTTTACCATTTGGATCCATTCTGAAGATGCACGAACCACCTACGAAGTCTAGGAACCACTACGGTCCACTTAGGAATAACTTACAAACTGCCAAGTCAGCGACATTTCAAATTATTATTCGAGGTGTACCAGACTCTGACGATCTCGGTCTAGTTCAATGATTTTTGTTTTTACATTCTAGAACCATACTGGAGGTCCAAAAAACTATGAAATAACACATGTGGAATCATGCAATTAAGAAACAGCATAAACAACAACACTCTGTCTGTATCACTTTATCCTGTACGCAGGGTCATGTAGGGCCTGAAGTCTATCCCAGGAGACTTAGGGTACACCCTGGACAGGGTACCAATCCATTGCAGGGCACACACACTCACACACTACGGGCAAATTTGGGAACTCCAATCAGCGTAATCTACATGTCTTTGGATTGTGGGAGGAAATCAGATTACCCAGAGGAAACCCACCAAGCACATGGAGAACATCCCCCGAGGTGGGAATGGAACCTGGAACCTAGAGGTGCACGGCAACAGTGCTAACCACTAAACCACCGTGCCGCCTACAATCAACAACAATCAGGTGTTATCTGAAGACATGAAGATCAGCTGTTCTGGAACAGTATCGTCAAGTGCGTTCGAAAAACCCGTCAAGCACCAAGATGAAACCTTCCCAGGAAAGCACGACCAGAACTTGCCTCCGCTGCAGAGGAGATTGATTTAGAGTTACCGAGCATAAGTAATGTAGCAGATACAGAAGAGCATTGCATATTTTGCATGCCTTCAGCATTGTTCCATGGAAAGACTATGGAATTAGAAGGGGTATCCAAACTTTTGACTGACACTAAATATTGAATAATGCCTTTACATTAGGAATTGTGTTGATCAATTGGTCGATATATTAAATGCGTATGGATGATGTGTTTATGATGCTCGTGTAAACATCATATGGCAGTAGATGGTCAGTTCTAGGAGACTGTCGATTGCATATATGGAAATAAATAAAAAAACACATCATATCTTCTTCAATCATCACTGAGTAAACTATTAAGCATGACGTAGAGCAATTCTATGTTTAAATACACATAATCGGAGAAGCAGAAGCACTCAGGTGGAGTAGCTTTGAGATAAAGCCAGCTTGTTCCAGGTTTCTGAGGCTCTCTCCTGACATGTTAATGAACACCATATGCTCTTAAAATATTTGGGTAGTTTATATAATATGTGCCAGATGAATCAGGTGTCACTTATAATCGCAGTCGATTTAAGATCATCTGAAAAAAGTGCTACGTTCATTTTTTTTTCTTCTTCAAATTTCTTCGTTCCGTGCCAAGCATCAGCCATTAAAACGTACTCTGTGGTATTTTTTTTATTCTGCTCTTGCACTTTGACACACTTTTCCCAATTTGTGGAAAGCTTCTCCGCGCGCACACTGCTCATATTTGTTTCTTAGCGGTATTTGCTAATCTGCCTTTTGAAATTTTTTTTTTTTTTTAAAGACTAACATGTTTTTCTGCAACATGTAATCTTTCTAAGAATTCCTAAGACGCTTAGGCTTATCCTGGAATTTTGAACCAGAGCGTGCATTCAGGTGTCGTGTCCCACCCCCTCCCAAGTGAGCTGATAAAATCGAGTTTCCTTTTCTGTTCGCATGGGGCCGTGATTGCAGGGAGGAATAGAGAGCAGTTCTGCAGGTTTTAGGAATTTGAGTCTGTTGAGTCCATTTGCAGAGACATGTGGGACAGATTCTTTTCATCTTTTCATCTCAGCGCTGCATGCTTTCTCATACGGTCTGTCCTTTGCATCTATCGTTTATTGTTAATATCAAGCATGAAGTGATGACACGTGCTAATGTAATTGTACAGTACTGTACAAAAGTCTGGAGCCACGCCTCTTTTCTAGGTCTGTCGGCCTCCATGCGGAAGGCCCGGGTTCGATTCCCATCCAGTGCCGATGCAGTGCCGGTCCCAAGCATTGGTAAAATGGGTGGTTTGCGTCAGGAAGGGCGTCCGGCGTAAAACCAGTGCCAGTGATCGAATGGTCCGCAACAACAACTTGTAACACCCTCAGCAGCAACCTCGTTTCCCCTCTCGTCTGTTCCAACCACTCAGCATCATCATTACCAGTATACTACATTTATGGCACTTGGAAGATGCCCTTATCCAGAGTGACTTTTTATCTCATTATACATGGCCTTAACCACTGAGCTACGCATATCATCTGTCATCATCTGCACCTGTTTTCCACTGGCTCTGGTTCTGGTGCTTAAATGATTCCCAGGTCACTGTGTGGCTTAACAAATGAAATAAATCCTAAGAAACTGGTCAGGTGCAGGGACTGGATTTGCATATGAAAGACAAAAACTTGGCAAAAATGAGAGCCAAAAAGTCCTTCAGGAAGTCTGGAGAACGATTTCTCCAGAATATATTAAAAATACAAGAAAGTCTGGCTCTTTGGAAGCAAAATATGAAGAAACGAAGGGAGTCAAGACTTTTGCACAGTACTATATGTTAGTTCTTGGGTTTTTTTAAGTGTTTCCAAAGACAGTGTTTTCTTGAACTGTTAATCGATCAGAGCTATAAACATAGACCTCGTCATCGAGCCAACATGACTTGCACACAGGAACGATCCAGAGTTGACGCAGCAGTCGGATTTCTCCCATGCCGTCAGGGACGACACGACAGCAACGTGGATCTCTCATTGCAGCAGCCCGACAGATGTTGCCTGTTTTTTTTTCTCGCTATTCGGCCCAGACTCTAGAGAGATTCCACTTTGAGTCTGCGAAAATCTCGGCAGGCAGCGAGCCAGTGCTTTGAGACGGTGCTTTTCTCCCCCTCCTTTCGATCAGCATGCAGGGGGAAAAGTGCGAGCTGAAAGTATTATTCGAGCTCCGAAAGGAATTTCCGTCTGGCTGCGCGGTGGGCGGATTAGAGTGAAAAGCGATCTGCGCGATCCAAAGCCAGACCCAGAAATGCGATTGCCTTACGGTGCTCGTTTTCACTTGCGCTTTTTTTCCACAAGGACGGAGCGGCACGTGATAACCAGGTGCACACGCGTCCTTGTCCGTCATGAGGAGAGACGTTGATGATGGGAATGAGTGTCCACTGGGGATAGGTGCTGATTCGGGATATGGATGTACAGATATGTACAGATATGTTCTGATTCCAACTGGATGTACAGAAATGCAAAGATTGTGTATGTAGTAAAAATTGATGCGTGTACGAATTGCATCAAGGTACGAATGTGTGTGTGTGTGTGTGTGTGTGTGTGTGTGTGTGTGTGTGTGTGTGTGGTACCAAAGTGCCTAATTAAGATAATGAATGAAAAATAATACTAATAAATAATTTTCCCAACTATACCACGGTGCTCAAATCCGATTGGTCCAAAGATTTCCCACAACAGCTGGTTTGAAAATAATTCCAGATGTTGTATATTAATGCTGATGTTATAACACGTAATACGATGGTTTTCGATTAGGTAGTTTTCTATAAGATATCTATTATACCGTTTACGGAAGTAGCCTCCTATGCAGGATGTGAACCTCATGCTACCAACAACGGCATTTTCGCTCGTGCCCCGACCAGATGCCGCGACGCCGTATTAATTTCAGAAACCACCGAGGCAATTATTTGCCGTGCCCTTCTATTATTGTGTGTTGGTGCACCTTTTTTTTTTTTTCATATCATCTTCATGATCAAAATATATATATTCAGTTATATTATATACACGTAGTTGTGGGTTTGTCAACGTGCATTATGTGGCCATGACATTTACACTGGGCGAAGAGATGAAAAGAGGCGTAAGAGCCGAACTGTTCGATTCTGCAGCTGGATGCAGGAAGCTTTTAAACTTTTTTTTCGGTGTGAAACTGAAACAGAAATAACCAGATGTGAAAAATTTTTTTTTTATATTTAATGCACCAAAACTCCGCACTGTTGTGCTTGCAGCTGGTAACTCTAAATGAACTTTAAGTGAACTTTTGAACTCTAAAGTATTGTTCTATATTGAATTAGAAGGCGTGTCCAAACTTTTGACCGGTGCTATATTTACCGGTAGGCAGTACTAAGAAGAATCCTCTTGTGATAAAACTAAATGTCTTCTTGCACATGATGGAAAGCGAGATCTGGAAATAGCCGGTCTGCCCAACTAACGTACTGTATGCAACATTTACACGCATTTACAATCACTGTGTCTTTATTATGAATCATGAATCGCACACTATTTTCCATAATCCTGCTGACAGCAAGAAAGGTCATAATGTCAGAGGGTCCATAAAGTTTTGAGTGTAAATATCACATGCTTCTTGTTATGTAATGATCTGTGTACGATGTAATAAAAATGCCTGACTGCCCTTATGCATGGTTGCTAAGTTGTTTTGGTTCCCATAGGAAGTTCAAAAATGCCTTGGTGTCCATGCAGTGTCCTATAGGGCATGAAATTCCTAAGAGGCATGGTGTTGTCATTCATTATATACATTATTAATATATACATATTATTATTATTATTATTGCTATTATGAAGAGAGGGAAAAGAGAGGGTGCAGGAAGTACTGAAGATATATATACATGATAAGCATTGAGTTTTGTTCTTGCATAGAAAAAATTCCAAAGTGCTGTGGTATAGGAGGAATGAAACACTTCAGGACTCATGCTGTTATTGGAAACAAAGCCGATTCAAAATAGTACCTGTGTGTCGTTTTTTATTATTATTATATTCCCATAACTTCACACCCTGTTGCTTTTATTCCACTAACGCCAGCGCCAGCGAAGCACCGCCCTTATAACAGCACAACATTTCAAGGAAATTCTTTCTATTATTGTGCATGATCCATTACAATCTCTGCTTTTGTCATAATAATCTTTCTGCTTCAGTGCCATTCTAGAAGTTATTTATTAACCTTGAATGGTGAATATGTTGGGTATGAATGGACCGAGCTGCAGCTATACTGTACTATACATCGGCGACAAAACGAGTCGGATCGGCGTCAGACGAAAAAATATTTTCACGATACTTAAAAATCTATCCTGATGGAATTTTTTTTTCCCTCTCAAGATGTTGTTGCGAGCTTAAAAAATGATTTGCTCCTGCTACACAGGACGCTGTTCTGCCTGACAGTGTGTGAATAGTTTAGAGTGCACCACCTGCAGGATTATAGAGGAATCGCAACATGTATAAATAAAAAAAATAATTTTAAAACATCGATGTGGTGAATTAATACATAATTTTATAGTAGTTTTTCTCCCCCATTATTTCCAGAATTTAATCTGGATTGATGAGCTCATAAAAACTAGTGGAGTTTTATTATTTCTGATTATGTATTTGTACATCACTAGTGTACACATCATTCCATCTGTAATGGACTTTTCCTAACTTCCTACACAAGAGGCGCTCCCGAACGCGATCTGTGATCCCGGAGGCTCAGCGTAGCCGGCTTTATCCTCCCCTGCTCCTTTTTCCTCGGAAAGCGAGTTCAGGCTTGTTAAGGCTTCATGAAATCCTTCGTGCTTCCGTAACTCTTAAGTGCTCTAACCGACACTCAGCTCCAGGAAGAAAAAAAGGCTCTGAAACCGAGAGCGTGCCAGAGCCGAGGTCACAGCTTTGCTTTGCTTACCTTTTGTTTGGGCTTTGAGATCACATGGAGTTAAGTTACATAGTGGAGCGAGTCAGGACATTGTTTATTATAATCCTTATGCATTTTTGCTTTGCTTTCATCAGACTCTTGCTTCCGTATTTTTATATATATTAACACAAAAAGTGTAGATTTGAAAATTTAAAATAATTGAATTCGGGTAAATTGGAGTAAAGGATGTGACATTTTCGTGTCATGGATGCGACGTGTCTGAATCAGTTCTCTACAGACCATATAAAGAACGTGCCTGAATAGTGAATATAAACATGAATTTTAAAAAATATTAATTATGAAAGCAGTTATGAAATTATTAAATCAGCATAATTAAATTAAATCTAGTCATTTCCTCTCTCTCTCTCTCTCTCTCTCTCCTCTTTGTGCTTTTTGATCCTCAGCATTGGACTTAGTCATATGTGTTGTCATATGTAGGGATTTTACCGTATGATTCATAGGATCCCGATGAATGATGCCTGTTTTTATTCCCATGAGAAAGCTGATCTTTGCATGGAATTGCCCTACAGCGCTTTTTAAAAAAAATCCGATTACTTTTAAACGTCTTTTAACAATTTTCTCCCAGAAGGTGAGTCCTTGGGGGACGATGTTCAGACATGCATCCAAAATCATCCTACAGTAATCTTTGGGAATATAATCACCAGTGTGTTATGAGTGTCATAAAGTATTTAGAGCCAAGGGTTTAACAGCGAGTGGTATCTAAGAGCATCATGAGGCATGAAGATCAGCGTTCAGTTACACACTTCAGTTAGTTAGTTAGTTAGTTAGACATACAGCGGTGCCTCGGCATACAAATTTAATCCATTCCGGAGGCAAGTCTTTAAGGCAAGAATTTGTATTGTGAAGCATATTTTCCCATAGGAAATAATGTAAATTCAGATAATGTGTTCATGCCACCCAAAACTATTACCGATATTACCAAATTCTAACATTATAATCATATTTTTGCGTATAAAAACACTCACTCACACTCTTAAACTTATCGTCTATACCGCTTTATTCTCTATACAGGGTTGCAAGGCCTGGCGCCTATACCAGGACGCACGAGACGGGGTACACGCACATACACACACTCATTCACACACTACGGGCAGTTTGGGAACACCAATTAACCTAATCTGGATGTTTTTGGACTGTGGGGGAGAACATGCAAACTCCATGCACACAGAGATGGGAATCGAACCCGGATCCTGGAGGTGCGAGTCGACAGTGCTAACCACTAAGCGACCGCGCCGACCTGCATTTAAAAACAATCAAAGCATTAAGAAAACACATGTAAATGAAGTACAATATATAGACATTTTATTAATATAGACATTAAATATATAGACATTAAACCTCACTTAACCTTAATTTTTGCAACCTATGCACATAGGTGCGAGCCGGACATGCGTCCAACAAACGGCGTTCGGTTCGGCAGCTCGGATGCCTCAGATGCTTTGCAATGGCAATTTCTTGCACAATTTAACTTCTTAAGGTGTGTGTTGTTTTTCTGCTGAGATCCCACTGTACAATAATGTAATCTATTGATAAGAACGTCACTTAAAAAGAGGTCAATAGCACCACAGTATGTTTAGAGTTGGGATGATGTAACACTCGCAGAGGAAAAGTGCTGTCCGTTCCGTCTGCTTTGCCTGAGCTCACAGACGTCCATGATGATCTAGTGTCACTGTGATTGATGTAAGAGTGCAGATACTAGCATCAGTAATATAGTTTCATCCAGTTTCCGTTGTGGTCGTAATCATGTCCATGCTATTCTGCATAATTATGGTTCCGGTCTGCGTTTTGGCCTGGTCACTGTAATTGCCAGTGGTTGCAGTTTGGCCAGTGTTGGTGAATTACATCACGATTTAACCTCCTTAGACTGCCCGCTGCTGCTGTTTCACCAAGTGTGCATCCAGTTATACTGTATCTGCAATAGAGGTGGAGTGAGGGGGCGTCCAGAGGGCTGCGTTTTTGCTGACGCGACCCGGCCCACGTGTGTCTGTGAGTGTGTCTCTACAAAACGCTTAAAGCATTTCTCCCTGAACTGATTACCGCACTATACTGTACTGTACGCCGTACCATTTTGGACTGTGGGAGGAAACCAGAGTACCATGAGGAAACCCGCCAAGAACGGGGAGAACATACAAACTCCATTCACACAGATCCTGTAGGAGGTGGGAATCGAACCTGGAACCTGAAGGTGCAAGGCGACAGTACTAACCACTACACTGCTGGTACACAGACTTCAGTTTCAGCTCAAACAAGGGACCGTGTTATGTCTAATGCTACTGTCAGATTAATTACTATAGGCATAATATTTCACTCTGTAACACCTTTAAGACGGCATAACTACACCCACAATCATAGTTTTATTTGTTCATTTCTCTGATCCGGAACCGTTCCAGATTTAGTCCCTCTTCATTCTTGTCAGAAGCTCCACTCCTCTTGGAAGGCTTCTCATTCGATTTCGAAACTTTGTGTTTATTCAGCCATAAGTGCTTTTAGGAGAGGAGGAGCTCCAGTTCATCCCAGATGTGTTTAGTGAGGTTGAGGTCAGAGCTAAGCAAAGGAAACTCGGACTCAAACTGCACCGAATCATTGTCATGAACTTCTTGGGAAATTTGAATGAACCACAATACAATGACCTTACGGACAATTGAAAACTGCTTCAAACTTTTTTGGAAACAGTTTGCGGAGCTGCCAATAAATGTGCTGCTCAAGGAGTAGATTGGATTGGAGCCAACGGCATTTTAATAAAGGGCCAAATTTTAATGATGTCAGATGGATCTGAAGTTAGCTATGTAATCAAAAATATGGACAATGTTCATTAATCCGAAAACAACAAAAAACAATGGATAATGAGAGCATGGAAGTGTTCCTCATGTGTGATGTCATCATTTTGGTTGGTATATGGATTCATTCATTCATTCTGAGTTACTGGAGGTCTGGTGTCTCTCCCAGACATAAGGTGGGGTACGTCCTGAACTGAGTGCCAGTCCATCAAATTCACACACTTTCTCGCACATTAAATGTTTTTGGAATGTGGGAGGAAACTGGAGTACCTGGAGGAAACCCATCAAGCATGAGGAGAACATGAACACAGATCGAATCGAACCCTCTGCTCGTGCCGCCTTTTATGTGGATTCGACGTCTTAATTTATGCATCTGAAAAGATTTCAAGTCTGGATTGTTCTTTTTTCATATACGGTGATGTGAATAGGGTTTTCTTAAGCCATGAATTCTGCTGTGTACCAAAATATCCCGAAGGAGAATGTCCGGCCGTCTGTTTGTGACCTCAAGCTGAAGCGAACTTGGGTTCGTTTCAGGACATCATGATCATGATCCAAAGCACACCAGCAAGTCCACTTCTGAATGGCTGAAGAAAAACTAAATGGAGACTTTGGAGTGGCCTGACCTGAATCCTATTGAGATTCTTTGGCTTGACCTTAAAAAGGCGGTTCATGCTCGAAAACCCTCCAATGTGGCTGAATTACAACAATTCTGCAAAGATGAATGGGCCAAAATTCCTCCACTGCGCTGTAACAGACTCATTGTAAGTTATCGAAAAACGCTTGATTGCAGTTGTTGCTGCTAAGGCTGGCCCAACCAGTTATTAGGTTTAGGGGGCAAACACTTATTCACACAGGGCTATGTGGTTTTGGATTTTGTTTTCTCTTAATAATAAAAACCTTCATTTACAAACTGCATGATGTGTTTACTTGTGTTATCTTTGACTAATATTTTAATTTGTTTGATGATCTGAAACATTAAAGTATAACAAAGATGCAAAAAAATAAGAAATCAGTAAGGGGGGCAAACACTTCTTCACACCACTATGTCTATATATATATATACTGTACACAAAAATCCAGTATTCCAGAATATCGTCTTTACAGATTTTTACTTTCTTTTGAGCTACTTTGCACATTATTCTGCACGTTATTCCTGTTTTACTGATCTGATCATATTGCATTATATGGAAAGGAAGGAAATGTCGCTGGGACGAGCGATTATAGGAAGACAAAACATGGCAGAATTGGGTCAGAGATTTGTTATTTTCTGCACTAGTGTGCTCACATTCAGGCAGGATGTCCGTTCTCTCACCCAGGCTGAAAGGAACTGTAATGTAGCGAGGAGCTCCGTTTCAAAAGACTGGATTCAAACTGTTTGGCTGCTGAAACATCTGGATGTTTTTTTCGCACGAACACTACAGTAGCTCCTGGTTTAGGGAATCAGCTTCTCAGCAGATTTGCAGTTTCCTGCACGTGACTTCTTTGTTGTTTTGTATAGATTGTCAGAATGTTCAGACATGGGCCGCGGAGACCGGATTTCATATGCGAAGTGTAGTTTCAGCAATTTAACCAAACATTATCATCATAACCACCTAGGTTTCGGGTTCCCCTTGTGCCCCAGGGCAGCTCTGGTTCCTTCCTCAGTGCATGAATCCTAAAACATCTCGAGGTGTGCTGTGGAATCTGGCACCGGGAAGTTAACGGTCCTTCGGGTGCTGTGGGCCGCAGGATGGGGCGTCCGCGGATCAGACTAGATTGTCTGGTGCATCCCATGGGCGCATGATCAGAGTGGGGAATTTGGGGGCCGGGTCAGTCAGAGAGGCCAGATTGAGGTGGTTTGGACATGTTCAAAGGAGAGATTGTGAATATTTCAGTAGAAGGATGGTTGAAACTGCCAGGCAGGAGGTCTAGAGGAAGAGCAAAGAGGAGATTTATGGATGCAGTGAGAGAGGACATGAAGTTAGTTGGTGTGAGAGAAGAGGATGCAGAGGATAGGGTTAGATGGAGGCAGATGATTCGCTGTGGCCACCCCTGAAAGGGAACAGCCGAAAGACAAAGAAGTCAGCAGCTTTATGTCTTTGTCTGCGGTGAACTGTGGTGCACTGGGTGTCCCGGTGCCTTTCTACTGTACGTTGGCCAGAATTGACTTTTTGATTCAGCACTTTGTGTTGCATTGGCTTCTCTGTAGGGTTGGACCAGGCGGACTAGCCTTTCCTCCCCACAGGCATGGGTGACCCTTGGGTGCCCATGATATACGTTTAATTGATAATCAATATAAAGTCGACATGAGATGACGCATAGTGGTTCCACACACACATTACAATACAAGGACAAGGAGCACGTTGAAAGTTTCCTGTTGAGGTACAACTTCAGGTCAATTGAACAATTTCAAGGAAGTCGTTCAAAATCGAGTCACATCCATGAACACGCGGTTTTTGTTGCACAGGTATTGTTTGTGAGATTTCCACCAGGACTAGGAAAGAATTGTTTTTGTAATGCTCTGGTACATGCACATTGTCTCTCTCTCTCACACACACACACACACACACACACACACACACACACACACACACACACACACACACACAGTTCTTTCAGTAGCTCATCGCTGCCTATGTAAATCAGGCTTACTGTTTGTGTCTGTAAGCAAAACCTTTGTTAGTGTGTTTCCCAGTCATTGTTAGCGAGGTCCATATGCCAGAGCTTTTGTTCTTCTCTAAGCATGGCAGAGTCTCTCTTAAAAAAACAAAAAAACGAGTGCGATGCGAGGTGTGTTACGTTCTGCTTTTATAATTCTCCATTTGTTTATGCTTTATGCGCGTGCCCTTTCGTCCCAAGGTCACCTTTTATGTGGCACCATGTGACATCGAAATCCCAAACCGTGCAGAACGAGTAAGAAATGATTGACTACATGCTTTCCGTAAGCAGGTTAGAATTAGTGAAGTTAATATTTAGCGACAGGACACACGCGCAGCATCGGCTCCGTGATTATTCATTATGAAGCTTGACTTTCAGTATATTAGCCATCTGCATTTAGAGGTTGGTATCATCACATATATCGTGATAAAAGCTTCAATTCCTACTGTAGATATAGCGTCTGACATGACTTCCTTATGACTGCTGGTCTTCCTGTGATTAGAGACTGATGGATGACTGATCGAATTCGTCTCAGCTACAGTATGAGTTATAACAACCAGAGCTTCCTGTAGAAATCAGATTGGAAAGTTGCACATATTTAAATATGTACCGTATGGTATTAGGTGATGTTCCTCTAGAGATAAAGGTTTTGTGTGCATGCACTAAAATCTGTGCTAATAATACGTCTTGCTTCTTGATGCATGCTAATCATTTGACCAGTCTGAAACAGCAACAATGGCCGCGCAGTGTATCGTACTGTACTTTGTTACAAATCAGTATGTGCATGCGTTCCCTCTCTCTTACTTTTGCTCGCTTGCTCTCAAAACACCGATTTCTGAGATATTGTATACGCCACTCACTCGCGTTCATCACTCTACATGCTAACGACGCTGATGTTCAAATTCTTTCTTTGCAAACCGACCCGTCCGGTTGCACTGTGGCTTAGGGGTTAGCACTGTCGCCTTGCACCTCCATGGTCTGGATTCGATTCCTGGCCAGGTTCGATTCCCACATTCTGTGCACATGGAGCTTGGTGGGTACTCCGGTTTCCTCCCACAGTCCAAGGTTATGCTAATTAGCGATCCCAAATTTCCTGTAGTGTGTTAATGAGTGTGTGTGCGCCCTGAGTTGGATTGGCACCCTCGTCCAGGGTGTACCCCGTCTTGTGCCCTAAGGTTTGGCATGGTGGGGGTCTCTTTGGGGTGGCGGCCTGTAACGCCTGTACTGTTATTCGGGAAACACTGGGTTTGCAGGGACCAATAGTATCACACGAATATGAGATCTGACTGCGGGTAGATACTGAAAAGTCTGCAAGCGCTTGTTGGAAAAGTGCCAGATGGGTAAGAGTGATTTGCTTTAAGGGGTGTTTTCTAGCGCCTACTGTATATGCTCACTACGTTTAATTCAAATGAATTCCTTGACTCGCTGTACAAACCTCCATCACTGATGTTACTCATAGACTCTGAACTAGTTTTATGTTACGGGGGAAAAAATGCGTTCTAAAGGAATTTTCCAGCTTGTCTTCCATTCAATTCACTTCATTTCATTTTCTTCCTCCACAGCTACCTGGCGGACCAGTGCTGGAATGGCGGCTACGTCTACCTGATCATGTTGCGGAGGATCAAGCGCAAAGCCTCTCTCCCTGCATGCAACGGCAGCGGTGGTTGCGCTGAAATTCCCACCGAGCACTGCGGTGGCGCGCGTTCGGAGCCTGCGGTCGGCAGTCCTGCTCAGAACGGCAAGCGGACTCGCAAGTTTGGCGTCATCTCTCGCTCCTCGTTTAGCCGAGACAGTAGCAAGGACGGAAACGGCGTCCGAGATCACAAGCATGAAAATGGCTACTCTTCCATGGAGACCGAGGCTACACATCCAGAGCCCAGCTCTCCTCTGGGCACGCCGACCGAGGAGCGTCCAGTCACCGGTCACTCCGTAGCGCTAAGCAACGATATCAGCACTGCTGCGGTGTCCGTGAGCTCGAACTCGCGTCTGTCGGAGAGCTGCAGGTCTCACACAGGAAGGAATGAACCATCGAGCCAGGTAACACCTTTATAGATTCAGTGTGACTGACACCAAGCTCATTTATATGAGGGGCGTTCAAGTCAAAGCCGGTGTGCAGAATGACAGAACACAGTTACACAGTTATGAGAGTAGAACTTGCTTTATTTCTTTATTTAATCTCATGCTATACTAATGCATGTCGCGCAGTGTTTCAGAACGTTCTCTCAGTACGCCTGAAACACCGGCCTCCCAGGAACTCCCAGGAAAAATCAGACGGTTTAATCACAAAAGAAATTCTATACATACTGCGCACCGCACCGCTCGTACAATACAGGAACTCGTTATTGCCACAATCCCTGTACAGTCCTGACCTCTCTTCAATCCATTTCCAAACATTTGTTTTATAACTGTGTTCTGTTATTCTGCACTGTCACAAGTCCCGGTTTGACTCGAACACCACTGATAGATTTAAGAGATAGAGGGATGTAGCTATCAGACGACAACAAAAGCTGCGTAGTGTAGGTGCATACTGTAAGTGTTGTAGCATGCACCTGCTAATCATGCATTAGTTTCCGTTTACACACAACCACACACATGCAAGAAGTAAATATTCACTTTTATTGTTTTTTCATGATCAGACGTGTAATTGAGATAAGACTGAAAAGACGGAAACAACTAGTAGTCCTAATAATGGCAGCGGATTTCAGTTCATACATTTTATCATAGAATGATGGGCGTGTGTTTACTGCATGTGCACAAGTGTGTGTACTCGCAGGCTTTTTAGCCTCCGCACATTTGACCCTGATGCAGACCCGCCGCTCGCTCTCCGAATATAAAAAGCATTGCAAATTGGTGTGGGAATTTACACCTCCCTGTTTAGTTGCACCAGGGTGAGACTTTGCTCGAGGAAAACAGGCGTGACGTTCTCTACAAAACCCGTTCGTAGTGTTCTCGAACTGCTTTCTTTTTAGATCTGTAACGGGAACATCATTATCTTTTGATTCCGAATCGATTCACGGCTCAGTGGTTAGCTGTCGCCTTGCACCTCCAAGGTCCGGGTTCGATTCCCATCCAGGTTCCATGTTTTCCCTGTGCTTGGTGGTTTTCCACCCACAATCCAAAGACGTGAAGATTAGGCTAATTGGCGTTGCCAAAAATTGCCCATAGTGTGGACATTTTGATTTGGACAGATTTGAGTATTATAATGTTCTTCTAAATGGGGATTGACTCACTTTCGGATCCGGCTCCCGGTGGACATTCATGGAACTGCATGTTTCCAGTACTTCCACTTTGGGCTCATTTTTCAGAGCCGGAGGTTTTCCATTGGCAAAAAATTTGAGTATCGCTTCGTCTTCTAGTTTTTTAATTTATGGGTGGTTTGTGCATTACCGCCACCTGCTGGACTGGAGTGTGCAAGATGACAAAAAAAACTAAATCAACAATACAATTTGCACAGCATTTCAAAGCATATTAGGGTACTCTTAGTAATTTTTCAATGCCTTAAAACTGTCAGGAATATAGCTGCTTAAGACGAATCAGACAACAGTGTTTTTAATGAAAAATGGCAGTGCCCAGTTTGAATTAAACCGAAACAATGTTTCGCAGCTTTCGCAGTATTAATTATCTGATTATGTGATCAGTCTTCAGTGTACTTGTAGCACTTAGGGCTCCTACAGCCATCATGTTGGTGTACAATCGGTTCTGCAGTGTTTGTACTGCTGTACAATCCTTTACCAGCATGACTCTTTTTGATCCAAATCTAAAATATCTGCTGTGATCTCGACATCATTTTTCAATAAGCTTAATTCATTCAGTTACTCTGTTTTCCTTCCGAACAGTTAAAATGAAAACAGTTCTCCAGCGCATCATGGCGTTATTTTAGAAACCGCAGCGTGGCCAAGGGCATGTGTTTCTGATCTAATCTAACTGTGTGGCGTTCCCTCGAGTACAGAGGCCTTACGATGTCACGTGGAAGCTCGCAAGCTCAAAAATAAGCCTTCTGAATTCATCTGCTCGTGGTTGCTCTCATCAGCTCCAAGGGTTTGCACCAGAAGTTCTAGTAGTTTGATCTCGACCCGTCATGCAGCTTTTCAAAGACGAGAAAGTTTTTTTCCGTTCCAGAGAACAAACAGTTTTTTTTTTTTTTTTTAAACCACTTTAGAGAAGCAGGATCCGCTTGAAGTTATATCTGTCTTATTTTTGGTAGAGTAGATTAAATGAAACACATGTCTTTAGCAAAAGCATCACAACAGCCAACAGCTGCTTATAGCACTGCTTATTTTTACACGATGGTCTCGCTTATCTTGGGAAACGACAGCTCGGCGATGAAAGATGTGTTAGTTATGTGGTGTGTGATTGACAATGGATGACTGATGGTATGACTCGTGCTTTTGTAATAACTCTGAGATGTAGCACACACTCGTGGAGACGTTTCAGTTCTGAAAAATATACACATCAGTGTAAATCATAGTGCAGCCGACAAGTGTGTAATGTGGAGCAGGTCGGGACGATTCATCATTCAGCTGAACTCCTCCACAAGTGACTTTCTATGCTGTATACACTTTGGCGTTATAGTTTTAAGTAATTCTGCACTAAAAATTACGCATGAAATCATTTATTTGTGTGATTTGTTAACTAAATAAAATAATGAACCAGTTGAATTCAATGATGCCTTAGAAAATAAGGAAATTAAAGATTGACATTTTGGTTCTCAAAATGTATATTACACATGTTAGAATGTATATTAATAAATGAAAAGAAAAAAATAAAGTCACTATAGCAAATACAGTGAAAGGCTGGTCCTGGTTCAGACAAGGCTGGTCCTGTGTACACGCCCATTTTTGGCAGAGGCTAATGAATATTAATGAGTATGCAAATGTGACGGTCACGTGACAGACAAGGACACGATGTCGGAAACCCAAACAAGTGAAGATTTTTCAGATTCCGCAAAAAGCTTCCGCTTATGTCTCTGTGTCCGCCATGAAATTTATAATTAGGTCACAGGTCACATGATCTCAGTGCCGTGGAAGAGAGGTTGGGCTGTTATTAGCATACTAAAGGAACAGGCTGCACCAAACAATTTGAAAAAATATTTTTTTATAGATAGACGTTGGATCACGGTATCAATCGTCATTGTTATGAATATTATTCTTATTTATTGTCAACTTGAATCAACAGTAAAAAATTCTGTATGAAAGAAACTTCAACAAAGAGCACTAAACATTAATAAAATAAACAGTCAATATCTGGTGTGACAAGAATTGTAGTTGTCAGATAAACGTTTATGCAGATTTTTAAGTAAACGAGCCGGTAGCTTTTACTGAGCATTCTGGAGAAAATGTGACAGGTCTTCTGGGAACTTTGTCACACTTGTTTATTTGTATTCTTGGATCCGAGTTGTAATGTGGTCATACAGTAACAAAGTTGTGATGACGCTTTCTGTCGGGTCAAAGATGTTTCTGAAAG
>JAQMYG010000014.1:16841262-16856714 GCA_030014215.1 Clariallabes teugelsi | reverse complement strand
TATGAAAGCTCTACTTAAGTACAGGATTTATGTGCTTTGCTTACCTCTGGTCACCATTTAAAGACAAAACAGGTCATTATGTCAAAAAAAAAAAAAAAACCTTCCCAAAGCAAATATCATTAACGGCACATGATCAGCATCATGATTCAACATACAGTCATGTGATAGAATGAAGGCAATTTTCAAGTCATTATTTTGTGAATTAAAATTTCATTATTCACTAATTTAAATATAATAATAATAATAATAATAATAATAATAATAATAAAAGGGATACTTTTTCGTACTGAGGCTATAAGTTTTTCCCTTTAATTGTAGTGGGTGAGTTTCAGCAGTGGCTCTGTGGGATTTTGTCAGTGTGATCTGGCAACCCAAATCATCAAGAGCAAGTGGAAATGCATTTTGTGCACATACAGTACAAGAAAGTTTAAGGCAGCAAAGGTTTTTATTTATATAAAGGGTGTTAAAAGTACTAAGAGTACCTGTGACATCTCATAAAAATAAACTATTCTGTAAATAAAATCAATATTATACTCATCACACATTTTCTTTTTCACCCTTTCTGCGTTTTATTTCCACCCAAAACACCAGTTTAAACTCGATCCACTTTTCTGTTCTGCATATTTACCCCCTGAGCTCCTTCTCCTCCTGCTGAAAGCGCTGGAACATTACTCTACCAGAATGTGTCTCTTGTCCCAGTGACGTTAACAGCTTCGGACGCACTGGGACTAATGAAACGTTGCTTTGACGCTGTGAGCCGCAGACTCGAGCTTTAGAAGCTGTCAGAAGCAGGTGCTCCCTAACATATCTCACTCGGTATTTATGCGACTCTCTAAAGAAGAGGAATTCTGGCTGAGTGCGATGGAAAAGCCATCAGCGTGCTTTCTTTTTCAGCTCCGGCGTCCTGCGGAACAGTAACAAACGCGCTTTCGTGCACTGGCACGCTCGAGCATCTTGCTCGATCGGAAATATTGGAAATAACACTTTGCACATGACATATTTTAGCGTGCAGAAGAAGAGGCAGTGAAGTGATGCGGAGTGATTCAATGTGCATGATCTAATTTTAACCCGCAAACCAGCTGGAGATCACGAGATTCACAGAGTTCGGTTTGCGTGTGGTGTAATTGCATCAAGACCTGAGACGAAGGCCTTTGGCGGTCTCGAGCGCCGCTTTAGGCGGACGAGTTCTTTAAATACAAATCTTGTGAATGAGATAGAATGCATCTTTTCAAATAGTGTTAAAAAATGAATAAAGATTCCTTAACAGTCATGCTTCTTATATATTAATGAATATTACAATGTTAATATAATAATACAGTAGGTATAACAATTCTGCATTGCTCATATCTTTGTATCCAAGGTTAAACACATGATTGCATCAGAAGAAACACAGATTGATTTGTTAAGAAAATTAATAAATCATTACATCAAGCTCTTCTTGTTGGAGCTTTTTGTTCTTCTCATTATTTTCCTAAATGATTCCTTTATGACATTTTTGTCCCTTTTTATCGTATCCCCCTTCCCCCCCCCTTTCAGCCCAAGGAGGGCAGTCGTATCTGGAAGATGCACATGGTGAAGGGGCAGGACGGCTTGGGCGTCCAGATTACGGGCGGCCGTGGCTCCAAACGTTCACCGCACGGCATCATCGTGGCTCACGTGGAGCAAGGAGGAGCTGTACAGAGGTAACCTCATATTGTACATAGTTCATAAAGTTCGAACCGAGTATGTGTTCTTATGGTTTTATCTTTATTAATTGCATTTTGCAAGTTGTTTGCTTTCAGGCTTTAAGTGGCAATCAAGCGCGACACCCTTCATTAGCGCTTCATCCATATGCAAAGCATCACGGCTTCTTAAGTGCACGCTCATCACACTTCAAAGGCGGTCTATGTTTAAGCGATTTTGAAATTCATACGGCTATACGAGGAGCGTTCGAGTCAAACCGGGACTTGTCATTAAAACGGATGGACTTTAAGCACAGTACGGTGATGAGACTCAATTTGCGGAAGACATGCAATCATTTACCAACATCACTTGCACATCACAGGAACTCGGCTGGGAGTTATTGCCTCATTCACACCGTACAGTCCTGACCTCGCTCCCAGCCATTTTCACTTTCATTTGTGTCGTTAATGGAGTTCCTGGGAGGCCAGCGTTTCAGAGGTGAAGACCATGGCTCTGGCATACCGAGAAAACTCTTTACATTGATGGTATCCAAACGCTAGTAAAACATTGGGATAAGTGCGTCGATGTAGCAGTGAAATAAAGGGACGTTTTTACTCTCATAACTGTGTTCTGTTATTCTGCACAGTCAAAAGTCCCGGTTTGACTTGATCGCCCTTCGTATATATGTAGATATGTGTGTTGTATCCTGGTTATGCGTTTCCATGCAATGTTTATCTCCTTTGTTAAATTGCAGGGAACTCCCATTCTCTTTTAAAACCCGAACGCTGCCTCGCCTTCTCGTAATCCAAAAATAGAATCTCATAAATAATAGCGCGTAATGTAGCTGGGTCAGCTTTGCCTAAAGCCAGGCCTTGTTTGAAGCTGTAACGAGTTAGAGAGAATGCTGACTTGCTTCATTCTGTAAGTCAGAAAAGCACACATTGGCAGAGGATTGTGAAAGCACAACAGCTGGATGGTAATGAGCCAAGAACTGACGTTAGATTAAAATCACTTTGGCTAGACCCCCCCCCTTAGGTGGTATTATAAATTTTGAAGGAACTGTTTAAGAAGAAAAACACCGCTTTGTGGTTTGCACCTCGGGGTTTGTTTTCACAGATGACAAAAGAGTTTAGCATACAGTACATGATACATTTCTGGAGAAAATCCTCACGTTGCTCCTTCTCGCCAGCGAAGGTGGGCTGTTTATACACGACCGCCATGATTCAGCCTCTTCGTTAAAGTGGAGAAAGATATAAAGGAAACGTTGCCGCTGTTACCAGTAAACGTACAACCTTTACACTTGAGCACCGCTGTTTTAGAGCCCTCATAAGACAAAAAAAAATGTTGTCATATAAATCATAATAGGTTATGAGTGAGGTGACGGCAGGAGTGGTAGTGAATTATATTATTCTTGTAAAGACTTGTCACGACGTCTGACAAAATCTTGTCATGCAGCATTTTATATCAAGCATGGAAATTGATTCCTGTAAGGTACCTTATTAGGTTCAAGTATCCATGGATTCATTAGCGAAAAAGAGACCACTCTGAATTTTAATTACCCGATTTGAATATGTGAATGCATAAATAGTTTGTTGGCGGCATGGTGTCTTAGTGGTTAGCACTGTCGCCTTGTGACTACAGGGTCTGGGTCATTCGATTAGAGTCCGCATTCTGTGTGCATGGAGTTTAATCGTGCTTGGTGGGTTTCCTCCGGGTACACTGGTTTCCTCCCACAGTCCAAAGATGAGGCTAATTGCAGATGAGGCTAATTGGCGTTCCCAAATTGCCCATAGTGTGTGAATGAGTGTATGTGCGCCCTGTAATGGATCGTCACCCCGTACAGGTTCTACCCCACCTCGTGACCTAAGTCTCCTGGGATAGGCTCCAGGCCCTCCACGACCCTGTATACAGAATAAAGCGGTATGAACTATGTCTATATACATATTTCTTGCTACTTTCTGCCTAAATCAGGCAAAATCTAATCTTAAATCTGTACTGGCGTAGTGGATGGCTTTGTTGCCTCGCACCTCAAGGGGAAGTGGTTCAAATTTTGTCTACACTTGGTGTGTGTGTGCATTTTGCATGTTTTCCCCATGATTGTTGGGTGTCCTCCAGGTACTCCTCTCGCAAATCCAAAGACATCCCATGTAGGCTAATTGGCGTTTACAAACTGTTGCTGGTTTTGTTCTGAAATTTTCTCTGAAGTGACTGATTTCAGTAGCAATGTTAAAAGATCTAATCAACCAATCACATGGCAGCAAGTCAATGCATTTAGGCATGTAGACATGGTCACGACCATCTGCTGAACTTCAAACCGAGTATCAGAATGGGGATGTAAGGTGATTTAAGCTACTTTGACCGTGGCGTGGTTGTTGGGGCGAGACGGGTTGGTCTGAGTATTTCCGAAACTGCTGATCCACTGGGATTTTCACTCACAGCTCAAATCTCTAGGGTTCACAAAGAATGGTCTGAAAAAGAGAAAATATCCAGTGATCCAGGCAGTTCATTAGGAAAAATGACCAGACTGGTTGGAGCTGATAGAAAGGCAACGGTAACTCAAGAAATGTCTTGGTCCAACCGAGGTATGCTGAAGAACATCTCTGAACAGACAACTCATTGGACCTTGAAGCATATGGTCTACAGCATCAGAAGACCACACCAGGCAATAATTCGCTCAAAATCTCAAAATGCGATAATGGAAGGTTTGGAAACACATTGTCTGGTCTGCTGAGTTTGGATTTCTGCTGTATCATTCAGATGGTGGGGTCAGAATTTGGCATAAACAGCAAGAAAGCATGGATCCATCAAAGGTTCTGATGTGTGATGGTATGCGGGAAATATATATCAAACTGGTTTCTTATGACAATGAACTCCAGTAGATCCAATTAGAGCACCTCTGGGATGTGGTGGAACACGCATGGATGTGCAACCACCAAATCTGCAGCAACTGCATTATGCTATCATGTCAGTATGGACCAAAACATCTAAGGAATGTTTCTAACACCTTGTTGAATCCATGCAAAGGCAGTTCTGAGGGAAACCCAGTACTAGCAAGGTGTTCCTATTGAAGGGGGCCGGTGGGTGTATAGTTATAGTACATCTGTAGACGTCTTTCATGAGTGTTAAATAATTTTACTTAAAGCCTTACACCTTCTCTATGTTAAATTCCAGCGCAATATTTATTTCATTTTCAGTTTTGGTTTTTATTCAAGCCCTTGTGAGCGAGTTGTTACCATGGAAACCGTACTATGTTAGAATCCATGCAGTACAGTACAATGAACCAGTGAGGTGAACCCCAGTAGACTGAACTGTTGTTATTGAAAAGCACTCAGGATTTTTTATTGTCCAATCAGATTAGAGGAATCCGACCGGGCTGTGGTGGAGTCCTGGAGTAACATGTGTCATTTTTGTGTTTGTTAAAGGGACGGACGACTGAAGGCAGGTGATGAGCTGCTGATGATCAACGGTCAGTCTTTGGTCGGCCTCTCGCATCAGGAGGCCGTGGCTGTTCTCCGGTCCGCTGCAGGCCTCGTGCAGCTGGTGGTGGCTTCCAGGGTACTTTTAATAATTTAAAAGCTTTGCTTATAGAGGATCAAAAAAGATCTATACATAAAGCATTCACAAATGTACCTCCTACTCCGGCCTAATTTTTTCCCCCCTTTTTCTCTTGTCTCTGTTTGCGTCAGGATGAGTCTGAAGTGGACTTCCACAAATACCCATCGAGCAGCCTGCCTGATCTCGTGAGCACGTGTTCGGCTCAGGACGCTCCGCCTTCCCCTGGGGACGGGAAGGAGAACTTGGAGCCGGATCTGGAGGACGTGAGAGCCAGCAGTCTCTCCCTGCCCACCCAGTACTCAGTACGTACGCCAGATGCCTATCAGCAGCACTATCTCTGTCTTTCATCTCAGCCAGCCTCTAGTAACTCCCAGGATGATTGCTTAACCATGCTTTCTTGTGGTTTTGTCCTCTTATATCCTATGGATAACATAATCACCCCTCAGCATCGTGTAACGTGGCATTTCCGACCGGTATAATCCAGAAATCATCGGTTTCCTTTAACCTGAGTGCTGTCAGACGGAGTTAATGTTTAATCAAGCCTCAGCTAAGCGTAATTTAATCCTACATTCACAAAACAATCATTGCACCGAGACAATGCAAAGGTCAGCATGACGGAGTTAAATATTCAGACACATTTTCAAATGTCAGCATTGCAGTCTAGCTCCACATTACAACCAACAACAACAACAACAACAACGGCACCACCACTGATTTCCAGCTTCCAGTTTGTTTCTGCTCACGAGATAAAAAACATGCCAAATGTAAAACGTAAAGCTATTAAATAGAAAGAAATCGCATAAGCATTCACGAGCCTGGTGTTTCCAGCGTTCTTCGCTTACACCAATGTTTATATCGGGAGAACTTCTGATATGTGAAATTGCAGTGAGAGTGTTGTGACAGGACTCGTGTCCTTATCTGACGATAAGATTTCATATTAACGTACGTTAGAGATCGGTCCGTAGATCCGATCTGAAATTGCCTGGGTTCAGAATCGCAGCAGTCTGATTAAGAAACACCGAACAGAATGGTTTTCAAGGTGAAGAATTATTTTTTTTTAATTATTATTATTCCTTTTTAAAGACTATGTCTTAATCAAAGTACAGTCATGCAGGATGGATTGTACTGTATGTGTATGCATGTGCATTTCCATTTTTCCCAAAGTACTTTATGATCCGCAATAGAAAAAATAAGTCATATTCACAGTAGGATACATTGGTCAGGGTCTTGGGAATTGGCCGCTGGTGAGGCGTGAACATTACCATCGCACTCGGTTGTGGAAGAAAAAGAACCGGCGACAGAGTGATTCTGTTTGACTGCAGTGAGAACGTGATTTAATCCGGGATTGACTCTACAGAAACTTTACCAAAAGTATATTTTGGGTAACAGGCAGCGTTGTTCTGTAGATGCGACCCAGGAGGCACAAACTGAGACGGAGTTGCAGCACAGAGGGAACGTCATGCGTTCTGGAGTTGAGCAAAGAAAAAATAATAATAATAAAAGAATAAAAACTGAAAAAAAGGATGCTGTGCACAAAAAGTTTGTATTTTTAGGAATTATGGCTATAGTTCTGTGAAAAAGTATTTTCCCCATACCTACATTTTTTTTGCATACTTGTCACACTTTTAATATTACACAAAGATAAACTTTCTTTCAGCTGCTCTTGTCAACTTGGCACAGGTTTTACGCCAGATACCCTTCCTGATGCAACCCTCCCATTATTGTAACTGCGCTTGGGACCGCCACCGCATGCAGAGGCTGGGTAGTATGAGGTGTGGCAACCCACCAATGGCACGATTCGAACCCAGATCCTTAGATTCCCGAAGCAACAACCTAGAGCCTGAGCCGCCTACGCCACCACTTCCCTTAACGTTACAGAAAGATAACCTGAGTTAATAAAAAAAAATAAATAAAAAAAAAAAACGTTTTTTTTAATAATGATTTCATTTATAAATGGAAAAAAAGCTGCCCAAACCTACCTGTCCCTAACCAAGCGTTTAACTTTCAATGAGTTTTTCACTACACACTGTGGAGGAATTTTGGCCCACTCTTCTTTGCAGAATTGTTTTAATTCAGCCACATTAGATGATTTTCAATCATGAACAGCCTGTTTAAGGATCTCAATCAGATTTTAAGTCTGAACTTTGTCTAGGCCACTTAAGAGCTAGACTTTCTGGTGGATTTCAGATCGTTTTTCTGCTGCATAACACAAGTGCGCTTGAGCTTGAGGTTACAAACTGATAGTCAGATATTCTCCTTTAGTAGTTTCTGGTAGAATTCATGGTTCCCTCAATTATGGTACAGTAAGTCGTCCGGGTCCTGAAGCTGCAAAGCAGCCCCAGACCATCGTGCTACCACCACCATGTTTGACTGTTGGTATGATTTTACACCAGATTTAACGGGACGCACACCTTCCAAAAAGGTCAACTATTGTTTTCAAAATTTAAGTGTGACAAATATGCAACAAAAAAATAAATTAATTAGGAAGGGGGCAAATACGTTTTCACAGCAACCAATGTAGTTTGCAAAAGTTTCAGAACAACAGGTAGGAAAGGTAGCATGCATAAGAGCACCGTCAGATTATCATTAAAATAAAACCCTTTTAGAGAGAAGAAAGTTATAGTAGAGTTATGAAAACAGAATACAAATCGATGTTACTCGTGCCTCAAGAGTAGTTTTAGTGCTAATATAAGTGCTTGGTGAGGATGTTTGAAGTCAGACAGTGATTCAGCTGTCTAGACAGACAGGAGAGAAGTCTTGTTGCATGCCTTCTTTGTGTCTTGAGTGGTCAATGTTCTCGTCAGAGGGAACGTAGTACAGATCAGGGTTCAATAAGTCTACGTCTAGATAGAGATGTGTCTGTATTATTTTTAGACCAAGACCTGAGGTTTTGGACTTGTTCTGATCCAGTCGTCTAGCCCTCACAATTTGGTCTTTGTCAAAGTCGCTCAAACCCTTATGCTTGCCTATTTTTTTCTGCTTGAGATACATCAAGTTCTTGGACAAAATGTTCACTTGCTTCTTAATAAAGATCTCATCCTCTTCTAAGTGCTGTTGTAATGAGATATTGTAACTGCAGCTACTGTGAAAAGGTCCGAATTGTGATGGGTCAAAGCAATCACAGACCTGCAGCTCTTGTGGGATGTTCCCAGGCTGTTGTGGTCAGGACATACCAATGTCATTAAGTAACAATGGCCAAGGCTCACTACTGCACATGGGGCTTTATTGGAAGATATGGGAAGCCTAACCTAACCTTAAAGTTGGAGAAAGATTCTTCAGTATTATTTTTTCGGCAGATTAAACGCTTCACAGCGCTCACAACCACTTTGCTCATGTCAGAAAAGTTACACTTAAGTTTAATTTAAATTTAAGCTTTGAACACATAAAGGCACATGTTATCAGATCAGCGTCAATGTAAACAGATAAGTTGGATTCTTTAATAGGAATCATTTTATTCAGATCAAAGAAATGTTGTCCATGTAGACGTGGCTTGGAATCACATCAACCACTATTGCACTGGACTGTCATAATGAAATAATTTACAATGGCTTTCCATTTATAGTACAACGCAGCAAATCCCTGGAACATTGTTGTAGTTAATTATAATCATTGCATGATACCCTTTCAGGTAGTTGAACACCAGCCACGCGTCCCAAACTTTTCTCACACACTATTGTCCTACATAGTCTTTGTAAGGAAAGTCTGAATGTCTGCCATGGTGTGAACTGACACTGATTATGTGTGTGCGTGTGTGTGTGTGAGCAAACAGTTGCTTGGCAGGTTTTTTTTGTACTGTAACTGTCAGGTGTAGCGCAGTTTGAAAAAGGGAGCGGAGGAATGCAGAAAGAAAGAGACCTGGGAGAGGCACACGGCTGTGACCGTTAAATTAAATCTTGTGAGACTTAGAAGTGGACTGCTTCGGGGAAGCCCACGGAGACGACCATATGTGATGGAATTAGCAGTACTGTGTGGATCATGCAGGAGACAACAATTATCCCCGTTTTTCGCCTTTATTCCCCCTTTAATATCGACCTTTAATCAAATCATAAAGACTGGAGAAAATAAGTGGTCACTTTTTCATCTTTAATGCTTTCGGCCAGCCTTGTTTAGCCTTGTGCATTATGGAAGGGTTCACTGCCAGGAAACCACTTACTGTCAAAAATGTCAAAGTGCCATTTCACTTGGACATGACATGATCTACAGTCAATTGAAAATCAAAGCTGATCGAGTGGAGAGTGAGGAACAAATAGTGGTTGGCCCAGTTAGAAGGTTATGACACCTCTGTGCTTGTTCCAACACTAGGTATGCCTACAAAGAAATTGCAAACTGGTGTACAGGGAGAAAAAAACATTAAACCAGTCATCTTAAAACCATTCATTTTTTCTTTCCTAAATTGTTCCATTCTTATAGGGCTTCCCAGATATCCCAGGTTTCTGGAGAGGGATTTTTTAGTTTGCACTGAAGCCAGAAGTTGTGCACTGGGGAAAAGGTAGCTCTTGGACTACTGGTTGGAAGGGTGTGAGGTCAAATCCTTCACCTTTTGTTAGGGATTATGTTTTAGTTGTAGGTGGGCAAAGTACACAAATACTTGAGTAAAAGTAGATTCCATAGAGCAAATATTACTCAAGTAAAAGTACAAGTCTCCATTTACATGTGTGCTTGAGTAAACTTTTACTTAAGTATCAGATGTACGCATCAAAATTTCTCTCTCTGCTTCCCGATTGTGAACGCGCTGTTTTTTTGTCGCTGTCTACAACTGATTTCAAATACCTGAGATGTTATTAGGCGTGTTTCAAAGGAAAGGCAAGTCACATAATTCTGCGTAATAGTCAGCAGGTGATGAAATTCCTGCTTCCAATACTACACACCACTGTGGTTAGGTAATGCAACAATAGGCAGAAATATAGTGAAGTAAAAGTACTGATATTTGCTGTACTTTGGAGTGGGGTTGAAGTAAAACATATCCTCTAATAAAACTACTGTAATGAAGTAGAGGTATGGAAAATATGTATTTTTTCCCCCCGATTTTCCCCCTAATTTAGACGTGTCCAATTCCTCCCCGTCACTAGGGGGCTCCACATTAAGGCGACTACTACTACTACCACTCAGTTGGGAGGGCCTGAAGACTATCACGTGTTTCCTCCGAACCACGTGACGCCAGCCGACGGCTTCTTTTCGAACTGCTCGCTCACGCTCCGTTGGGGGCGACGTAACACACTCGGAGGACAGCGCTATCCGCTCCTTCCGCTTGCGTGAGCTCACAGACGCCCCTGATTGGCTGTAGAGTCGTGATTAATGTGGGAGCACTAATAAGTACCTCTCGTCCCTCCCCTCTGAGAGAGCTCGGCCAATCAGCTCTCTCTCTCTCTTATAGCATCACCCGGGAATCGAAAGAGTCCACCTCTTTGTTGTTAGCGTCCTGGTTTGCTAGAGTTTGGGAAGTTTCCGTAGTGCCAAGGTTGTTATTTGTTCGAGTGTATAGGTGAACTTTTTAAATGAAATGAAGTTCAGCATCAGGCGTGTGTGACATTCCTAAGACCCTCCGCAAACATTTAGAGAGCCAACAAAAGGCAAGATTCTTTGTTTTCTCAGGAAGTTGCTCAAGAAAAGAAAAGCATTCTGTCTTTTGTCACCACATGGGATCCTTTTAACGTTGGGTTTTCTTGTTTGGGCTTTGAGTTCACTGCTGTATCAATCTGTCAATATGTCCCCTATCAGTTCACAGAGCTGGATAAGCTGGAGGAACACAGTCGACTCGAGGGACCAAAGGGATGCCGCAGTCCGACACCTATGAAATTCCGCAGCAGATCCCAAGGTTCGAAATGGGACTAAAGGGATCCGGACTTCTCTGTCTACCTATAGAAAGTTTCGAGTGTATACTTATTTATCATTTTACTATAATCAGGTGGTGGCAGTCGTCTGGAGTCTGTCGGAGAGGATGACGAGTTGATAGTGGAAAACAGCGAGGCGGGAAGTGATGCTGTGGAGAAACCAGCACGCGGTAGGCGGAAACATTCCCTCCCACAGCAGCTGGACACCACGGGAATTCGACAGGTCAGTTCATCCACAGGTTCTCATTTGTACCTTGGTTGCTTAAATATTAAAGTTAGTTAATATTTACATGTTTTTGACTTATTGAGGTTAGAATTAAACCCTGAACTGAAACAGGCAAATAACTACTGTGTAGATGGGGTAGTGTTTAGCACTGTGGCCTTGCACCTCAATGGTCAATGGTTCGAGTCTCACCTTGCCGTTGCTTGGTGGGTTTCCTCCGGGTACTCCAGTTTCCTCCCACAGTCCAAAGACATGCAGAGTAGCCTAAATGGTAGCTGTAAGTGTGTCTGAAATGGATTGGTACCCTGCCCAGGGTGTACCCCGTCTCATGCCCGAGTCCCCTGGGATAGGCTCAGGCAGGTTTCCCGTGACCCCCCCCCCCTACAGTGGAAGCGGTATAGAGAATGACCGAGTGTGTAACAACTATAGGAACTCAGTACTGCATACCATCATAGGTTTAATAATGATGGGTCGCCATAACAACGAAAAAGAAAGTTTGAGAACCACTGCTGTAATGAATAAACGAAGTCTCCTTGGATAGATCTTATGACAATTGTAGCCTGATGAAAAATAGGGGGAAACGATTTTAGATTGACTTTTGTTAGCATTTTTTTTTAAGCCAGCCACCATTTCATCGCCTTGAATTGGCAGCAGATTTGATTATTATATGACATTCTGACAATTACACTTAACCCTTAAAGAAAAAGGGGAACTGGGACATTTCGAAAAGGGTTTTACTTTTTCCTGCTTTTAACATTAACCTTTTTGTCAAGAGTGTATGCAAGAGTAGTAATCAGCACCTTTAGGCGTACTATATAAATAATTATTGGATGAAAACCTAAGGCATAAAATCCTAATATAAAAGAAATACTGCATTATGATGTTTCTCTGTAGTATGAAATTCAATACTTTTTTTTGTCAGTCACTATTTATTTAATGTTTCACCCTCGAGGCATTACTTGTCATCTGAGAATAATCTGGTACAGTACAGGTCCATGCCTTAAATTTGTTGTATGACTGAAACAAATCAACAAGCTAATATTGACGCTTGCTTACTTCGTGGATCCCACTGAAGGATATAAACATGTCTGATCATTCTAATGCTTTATTCATGTGTATCTTTGTCATCTTACCCAGGAATATCAGGTCATGAAGAAATCGGCACGTTCCCTAAGTACCGCTCAAGTGGAGTCTCCATGGCGACTGGCGCAACCGTCTATTATCTCCAACATCGTCCTGATGAAAGGACAGGGCAAGGTGAGTGTCCACTCCGGACACGCTTCTAACACAGGGCACATTAGACACATCTCTAGCCTACAATATAGAAAACGAATAAAGATTTAGGCTTTAGATGTTAGGATCCTTTTGACGTTTCTTTATTTAGGTTTTTTTTTTAATTTTGTTCTTGAATTAAATGGCTTAGTGGTTAGCACTGTCGCCTTGTACCACCAGGATCCGGGTTCAATTCCCACCTGTTCTCCCCGTGTTTGGTGGGATTCCTCCGGGTATTCCGGGTTTCCTTCCACAAAGTCCAAAGATATGCAGATTAGGGTAATTGGAGTCCAATTGAAATGGATTGGCACCCCATCCAGGGTGTACCCTGCCTCGTGCCCTAAGTCTTCTGGGATAGATAAAGCGGTATAGACGATGAGTGAGTGAGTGAGCTATAATGTGTACCCGCAAGTAAGGTACTAATGCAGAACAATGTCTTTGTCTATCTGTTCTTTCTAGGGTCTGGGTTTCAGCATTGTTGGAGGCCAAGATTCTGCCCGAGGTAGAATGGGGATATTCGTCAAGACCATTTTCCCCAGTGGAGCTGCAGCAGCCGATGGTAGACTCAAGGAGGGTGAGAGATACTACTATGAGCCGCTAGAATGAGAATGATCTGGTGATGGGTTTGAAATACTGCAGGAGTGTAAATCGGTGCACGAACAAAATGACCAGTTAGTAGCTATGCTGCAATATTTTTTAAAATCTAATTTATATCATTCTGATTAGAGATTCCAACTTAACTCTTTACATGGACGCTGAGCTGATATAGTGTGTAATTATTCTAAGACGTGCATAGCAAAAAAAAAAGTGTTTTTTAGTAACTGATGACATCACAGCTTTTTAAAAAAAATTTTTTTTTAAAACTCTGTCTTTAATCTTATCCACGAAACCCAGCGTTCATTCCGTTTGTTTCATTCCTGCCAAATATGAAGCACGTTTTATAGTCGACTGGAGACCAAGATGAACTGATTACACAAGTGGAATCAGGTGTGGCTCCTGCATGGTGGGAATAAAAACCTGCAGGCTGAGTGTTGGGAAGATTGAAAACAACTGGTCTCTGTTCTGTGAACCGAACCGAAATTTACGGATTACCAAATTTTAGTTGAACATCCCTGAAATGAATTACTGTGTACTTCCCTTTCAGTGCACTATAATAAAATACTGATTATTATATATGAATTTACTGCTCAGTATATAATTATATAAAGGTACAGTATATATCAGTATATAAAGGATTTATAATAGTTTCAAAGCTGAGCATTTTTTGCGATGGATCATTTAATTGGTGTAAAACTGGTTTGATATAACGTATGCGTTTTTTGTGACAGTATACACATTTTTCTCTTTCATTCCCTCTTATTCAGGAGACGAGATCCTCGAAGTAAACGGAGACTCTCTTCAAGGCCTCACGCATCAGCAGGCCATTCAGACTTTCAAGGTAAAACCTTTCATCATCGCAGCAGTGTGTGAAAAAACGGACAAGGGGGGGGATTAGTCCTTGGACACACCCGATCGTGAAAAGTTAATTTCTTATTTCTTAAGCATGTTTTTGTTTACGCTTACGCTTATTATAATGCATTTTATGTCACATCATGTTATCATTTCTTCCTTAAAAACAAAAACAAACAGCAACTAAAGAAAGGGGTCGTTACTCTAACTGTGCGAACCCGTCTGAGGAGTCCGAGCTTGACCCCGTGCCCGACGCCCACCCTGCTCAGCCGTTCCAGCTCCCCCAATTCCAACACCAGCAGCAGCACCCCTGTACCATCGGGCTTCGATGAAGGGGAGTACCGTAAGGGACCAGGTCCTAAAGACCGCATCATCATGGAAGTCACGTTAAATAAAGGTAATTGTTTTTTTTATTTATTTATTTTTTTGTAAATATATGTTTGATGGAAGTTTTGCTAGGATTTCGCACTTTTGATCAGATGTTCCTAAGACTTTAAGTCTGTGTATGATCATCTTTAGTAGTACAGTATGCACTCTATTGGGACAAGTCCAGGAATCACAGTCCCGGACAAAATATGAGCAGACGGGAGATCGACATGAATCATCTGCAATTAAAAATAAGGCAAACAATAAACAATAAAAATTTTGACTTGTTAAGCTTAAAGTTTAGGGTCTAAAGGGTTAAAAATTAGCAGTCGGAGTGTATAAACACACACAGAAGGTTAACCCTAATCAAGAAGAGTTGAACAGAGTGAGCCAGCAAATTAATAACAGGACAGAAAACAAAACCAACGTGATGACCACATGCCATTTGTTGCCATGGGAACCACACATTTATTCTACAGTTCTAAGGATCTAACTATTATGTTCTCCCCGTGCTTGGTGGGTTTCCACCAGGTACTCTGGTTTCCTCCCACAGTCCAAAGACATGCAGAGTAGTATGTGAGTTTGGGGTTGCCCTGTGATGGATTGGCACCTCGTTCAGGGTGTACCTCGTCCTTTACCCCAAGATCCCTTGGGATTAGTGATGGGTCGTTCATAAACGATTCATTCTTTTTGAACGAGTCTTTAACGTGACTCAGTACGAGTAGTCTCGCAGAGTGATTCGTTCATTTTCTACCGGGCATCGCAAAACCTCCGTAGGTTATGTACAGGAAACAGAAATGAGTTGTTCCCTTTGAGTCTTTTGGTCCAAATCGTTTGTTATTTTGTCACGTGACTCCCATAGACGCTATGCAGTGCAGTAGATTCAAAAGAACGAACGATTCGGACCAGAAGATATGAGAGGTGAGCTACTCATTTTGTTTATCATAATATGTCCTTATACATTGTAATATTTTCATTACTGGAACTATAGCCAAAATTTATGTATGTAGATGTGTTGGGGTCTGTTTATTGAAAATGCAACATTTTATTTTATTCCTGATCAAAAGAATGAAATAAACAAACAAAAAAAAGAT
>JAQMYG010000014.1:16819025-16834391 GCA_030014215.1 Clariallabes teugelsi | reverse complement strand
TGTGTGTGTGTGTGTGTGTGTGTGTGTGTGTGTGTGTGTGTGTGTGTGTGTGTGTGTGTGTGTGTGTGTGGTGCCCTATGATAAGACATGCTTTATGCAGTGTTCCTAGATTTGGCTTCAGATCCAGACCTACTGTAACTCTTATCAAGCGTTGTTAATGTACAGTAGATGAATGATTATCATAAGCTCATATTATAATTTCTGCTTTTTAATATATTAAAAATAATTACTTTTTTAAACAAAAAAGTTTAACTTTAACCTATTGTTCTCCCACTTTTTAAGGTAATATCGTGTTATCTTTATAAACTTCCCATAATATATGTACACATATTCACAATACTCTGCTTATAATGTTTTTTTGGTAATTTCCTCGTCATCAAAGGCTTCCAGACGTGTGTAAAGAATCACATCATCATTCAGCACATCATTTATTCAGTTATTCTATTGCATGGAGTGTGTGGTGCCATCTGGTGGCAACAGCACCCCAAATAGTTTTTTTAGAAGGAAATGTCTTAGATGATCTCATACTGTACATACTGTGTGATACCACAAGAACTATATACAGGGTGTCCTAAAAAATTGACATCATCATTAGAAATATGAATATACGAGTAACTACATTAAATTAAATAGGCGTCATGTTGAAAAATTGAAATTCCATCAACATATTAATAACGGATAAAGATTTCATAACGGACTTTACGATTCGTATGAAACGTGGCCTCGTCACTGAAAACAAGACACTTTTCGAACTCCTCATCTTCAAGTTTTTGTTGCATAGCTACACAGAATGAAATGTAAAACATTAAACTTAGTTTTCAAACATCTCGTTCAAATTTGAGATCACTTGAGCGAGAGGCTATTGTTACAGTAGACTACGCAATGATGTCATTTTTTTTGGAACACCCCGTATATTTAGGAGTGATGTCACTCACCATTAAAGCTCACTTTGATGTTTTAAAAACTATTATGTACCGTTACCTAATGAACATACTGTACAGATGCAATGTAATCACTTTTAAAATACCTTCATCTGTGTGTGTGTGTGTGTGTGTGTGTCTCAGATGTCTGAGCAGGAGATGGACGAAGTGATCACTCGCTCTACTCACAGAGACAGCATGGGCAGTCATTCTTCCTACAGTCTAGGTAAAAATAATGATTGCCGCTTTGCTGATTTATTTTATTTTATTAATTAAAATTTTTTGCCTAGATGAACATTTGAGTTATGCTGTTTTAATCTGGGGTCACTATTCACTTTTGACCGACTGCTTTTTGTATGCAGGACAATCATCCAAAAGCCCTTCTCCCATGATGAAGGCCAGGCAAGGTGATGGCAACCAGGCCCTCAGCTGGACTATGAAGAGGTTTTTAGAGCCGGCCAGTCGAGTAAATAAGCAGCTCTTAAAAAACAAAAAAGAAAAGATTTTTTATAAAGATTATCATCATGATATTTATTCAAATGCATCATTTTTTTTCCTTTCTTCTCCGGTGGTTTTTGAGCTTTACTCTCAACATTCATCTCTGTTCCAAACCCTTTTCCCTTCAGCAAGCCTCTCTAAGCTCCGAAGCCGAGCTGTCTCAGTACTTCTCCCATGACGTCCCCAGCCAGTCTTCCCTTTCAGCGATGGGTTCGAGTGATGATGGTTTGCTGCACAACAGCAGGAGCTGCAGTTTCTCGGTGGATGAGTCACCAGCACCTCATTTACATGGTAACACGGAAAGTCCGGCCAGCTGGAATGGCCCTGTATCACTACTGTACCGTGAAGTCGTTTAAACCCTAACTGGATCTATTTATTCATTTATTTATTTTGTCTACAGCTTATAAAGAGGGTAGCGCTTGTGTTAGATCATCCGGCCCTGCCAATCGAACCACGGACCGGCAGTCTAGCGTGACCAGCAGCCCCGGGTCGGTCCGTAGCCCCCTCCTACGTCAGCGCTGCGTCATTTGCTATGAAGATGAAGATGCCAGCGATGAAGATGAAGACGAAAGACCTTTCTGTCACCTGAAACGAGGAAACTCGGACGCCGCTCAGCACCAGGAGGATGACTCGGGCATCGGCGTCGCGGCGTCGTCGTTGGAAGTGGACGACGAAAGCCAAGACGGCAGCGAGGGCAACCGGCTTGAAACGGTCACTCCATTTTACAGCAGCTCATTGGAGTCGGTGGAAGGAGGAGGAGGAGGAGGTAACGGTGCCGAACTACCTGTTTACTCTTCCGAGCATGGCGGCGCCAGGAAAGAGGCTAAGCGCTCGCCCAAGCTGGAGCACAAAGCTGTGACGCGTGTGAAGAGCATGATGAGTATCGAATGCCCCAACCCCAACCCGGCACAGAAACCCAAGCCTGAGGATGTCACTTCACCAACCCAAGTCACTCAGAGAGGGAGAGCGCAGCACCACTGCGGGAGAGGCGAACTCAGTGAACTGGCAGGGATCTGCACTATTGAGACTGTTGTTCTTAAGCGCAGTGAATCTGAGTCTTTTGGACTTGACCTAGAAATCAAGTCATCTCCTGTGAGGGTGCTGATTACTGGACTCAGGCCTGGAGGCGCTGCCGAGAGGGTAAAGTGCTCTTTAAGGAAAAGCGTCATCAGTTTTCCAATATTGTCGACTAAAAATGACAGTCTGCTCCTTTATCTCTGTTTATTAGGAAGCCAAGGGGAGAATGAATGTAGGAGATGAAATCGTGACCATTGGGGACACTCCAGTGCGCACCTGCTCCTATCAGGAAATCTGCGATCTCATGCACGACCTGCCAGTCACACTGACCTTAGAGATACAGAAGCCAGTCTCAGGTGAGATCTTTAAGTATTTACTCATTGCATCAAGCTTACAATCAAAGCAGCGCCTGATTTAGTTGCGTTACTTTTAAGTATAATAAAATAATAAGATGGTCATTATCAGGGACGCCGTGTTACCTTGAACGGGTGACAACATTCATTAATGATTTTTTTTTATTATCTACCCTTTTAGTTCTTAATAGACTGTAGTGCTCCAAGATGTTTAATCTTTCCGAACTGGAAAGACTTTTTCATTATGTCTCTGCAAATTCAATAACTCAGCATATAACCACCGAGTCCAAGTCATGAGAGCCACTAAATACTTACAGTCTGAGTCACGATTGTGCACTGTAATGAAGAGAATAGTCTGTCTTTCCCCATGCTGCCTTTAAAGACGTTGGAGCACAACAGACTTTCCCTTTCTGCCAGTGCCCGTCTCCTCCACCTCCCATGGAACTGCAGTCAACCGGCTTTGTAACAGTGGTGACTATGAATCCATTCACTGTCATAGCGACCGTAGAGTTTAGTCCCAGTGCTAATGTAGAAATGCCTTAGCCTTGATGTAGGTATGTAGATTGCCTGGTATTGTTTGTATATTTATTTATTTTTGAATAAAAGATGTTTATTCAACTAATAATCATAATTTCTAAAATCAGCTCAACAAACACGCCTGGCCATTTAAAAGTTGAAATACAGTTTGCACAGTAATCAATAATTTACACAGCACACAAATGACATAAACAATTTATATGTTTTTGATTTTATTTAAATTTTATTTAAAATGGTATAATTTTAACCACTGTTTTGTAGTTCCAAAAGATTTTGCTGCATTTTCTGCAGTAATAATTCTGCACACCAGGGGGTACAGAAAACTACACTGTATTGGGGTGAACTGAAGTATACATCATAAATAAATACTAATCATATGCTTTAAAATGATTTAACAACAACAACAAAAAATTATGTCTAAATGTTTTTTTCGATCTGAAAATAAAATCATACGGTGGCTTAGTGGTTAGCACTGTCGCCTTGCACCTCCGGGGTCCGGGTTCGATTCCTGCCTCGGGGTCTGTGTGAATGGAGTTTGCATGTTCTCCCAGTGCTTGGTGGGTTTCTTCCAGGTTCTCCGGTTTCCTCCTACAGTCCAAAGACATGCAGATTTGGATAATTGACGTTCCCAAATTACCCATAGTGTGTGTGTGTGTGTGTGAGTGTGTCTGTGTGTGCCCTGCAGTGGATTGGCAGCCTGTCCATGGTTTACCCCGCCTTGTGCCCTGGGATAGGCCTTAGGCCCCTCGCGATCCTATATTGGTAGATGAGATGAGATGAAGAAAATCATATATACTGTAGATATCTGGCTTAACATCTGCAAACTTAGAAAAAATTTTTTTCTTCCTCCACAGTCTATTTACTGTAAATGTACATAAGGCAGTGAAGTGACCTGCTTATTCATTACAGTGCAAGCTAACTAACACAATAACATAGTGTTTTGTTAATCTAATGCCACTAATCTGTTTACTTACGCACATTAATTATTTATGTACCAAGTAGGAATTTTTGGTTTGTCATAACGTTGTGGTGACGTTAATTTGGGAACATTACGGACATTAGGACAACACTGATATCAGGCTGTTTGGGCAAGTTAGAATCATTGTTGATGAAATGCCTTTGGAACAACATTACAGGAAGATGGAAGATTGGATAATGTTGAATGAAAGCCCCTAAAAGAGTGTGGCGATGTAATACCAAACCAATGGACTGAGCAGGATATATATATATATGTATATATATATATATATATATATATATATAAACACACCAGACAACAGCAATACACCATAAAAACCACTTCATGTCTGAGACGTCTGTTAGAAACTTAAGACGCTCCAAATAAAGGTTAGAGGTTGTTAATGCATCATTCTCTTTGGGTCATTCATTCATTGTTGCCTCAACATCATTTTATCAAATTCATTCTAACTGTCAAAAACAACATTGTTCCAATGGTGGACATCATCGCAACTATATGACAATGGTCTTCCAGCGTTAAGGTTCCTGCTGGGTATGTCCTCATGCTTGTTTAAATTGTGATTATTCTATTTTTTTGTTATTATTCTTGTAAACGTGAGTCAGATTCAGTAGAAACTTGTCCATGAAGTTTTAATGCAATGCACATATAGCTAGCATAATGTAACTTCAGGAAGTCCTACGGCTCCATCGAGAGCAGTCTCTCCGGAAAGCCCTTGTAGCAAAAGTAGCTTCCTGGGCCTTTAGCAGCAAATTCTAAAACATAGAAGTCGTATTTACTTTGCATCAAGATTGTGTTATAATAAGTTAGATTTTGGGATCTTGACTCCTTAGCTCATTTTTCAGCTTCATGCAACTCAGTATATGAAGTATGGATGTGATTTTAAAAAATAGCCGGCTTCCTGTGAGGGCTGAGACCACAGCAGTGGTTCTGTGTGTAAATATCATTTGCAATTCAAAGCAGTGAAATTTTATGGAAATGTGTCTGAATAGCTTACTGTCTCTGAAGAAAGCTATTTTCGAGATCATTTAAACCACAAAAAAAAGACTTTACAGGGCCTGGTTTCAGTGTGTATTTGATTGATTGATTTTTTGATGTTTTCTGACTTGTATTTAGTCTAGTGCTGTAAATCGATAAAAAATTTTTAATCTAGTTAATCACAGTCATAGTATGCGATCAATTACGATTAATCACAGTTTTAAAATATTCTGATTGACTTGTATTGTAAACATGCAAGTGTTAAATAAAGAAATGCATGACAGACTGGTTGGAGGGAACAGATTATACAGTTTTATCATAGCTGAAACATTAACATTTAACAAATCTCTCGAATGGGACTGGCAATGCATCCAATGGCTGGGTAGTACGGGGTGAGGCAGCCCACCGACGGCGAGACTCGAACCCCCTGGTCCTCATATCCGAAAATTAACAACCTAGATCCTTAACCGTCACCACTCCCACATCTTACATTCATTACATGTATTCTTGAGCACTTTGGTTTTACCCAAAATTCCATCTAGAAGCTTTTTATAATGAAACTTGCCCTTCAGCACACCTGGTGATCTTTCCTCAAGTATGCTCATCATCCGCATGAATTAATATTGACAGCCCTAGTTTAATCTTAAACTTATAAGGGACAAACAGAAATATTTTTTATAATAAGCTAGGTTTAAGACTGTTCATTCTTAGTAAAGCATATAATTTAGTATGTAAAGCAAAATCAAATAGTAGGGAAATAAAAAATTTTTTTTAAAAAGAGCCATTGTTTTTATATACAACATATAACCCATTTGACTTTATAATAACTATACCTTATAAGACACACTTGTCTACTGAACATTAAATTGTTTTTGTGAAATAACCCCTTTAATATTGTTCATTTCTTCAGCTGTAGATCGTCTCTCTACTTTGATGATGACTTCTAGCACTGACCCGTCTAATAATCAGGAAACGCCAAGAGCTCCCCTAGAGGAACAATCAAGCACGGACAAAACTGTTGTTGAAAATGCAGGATTTTCCCCGACAGAACCGAATTCTACAGAGACAGACGCAAACCACAATGAAAAGGTTCCTATGACTTACATCGACGAAGTCGTAAACGAGTTAAACCAATCTGAAAACAATGCAAAGTCAGTCTCAGAGACAGTTTCTGCTGCTGCTGCTGCCGCCGAAATGCCTCCATGTGCGGAAAATAGTGGCAGCAACCCAGAGAATAAGGAAAGTCTGACTAACCCACCACTACAGCCAACTGTTTTGGATTTCTCCGTCTTGGATCCAGGGGACAAAAGTTGCCATTTGCCGAAAGGAAAGACATTTTTGAACAGTTACTCCAGGAATTATAGTCAGCTCTCGGATGAAAACGCAGACCTTTCCGTGAAAGGATGCGAGGAGAAGCCGAGCATGTACGATATGTTAGAGGATAGCGATTCTGAGAGTGACTCCGCTAGAGACGCTGCTGTGAAAAATGAAAAGCCTCAAAGTGACTGTAAAGATACTCAGGACACCGACTCTGATGAGGAGGTCGAGCTGTGTTACAGCGTAGTCAGTCAAAGAAATCAAGAGAAGGTCAGTTATCCGACTCTTAACAAGGATATCTCAGGAAACCAGACGGATAAGGAGCTGATTGGTGACGGAGTACCTCAAAAAGCACCTTCGCACTTACAGGACTCAAAGAAAGCAGACTTTTCTACTTCTGCTACAGCACCAGAGAGTCCACTCGGTCCCCAGGCTACAAGTACAGAGTCTGGTTTGAGTGAGGAGCGTGTTTCTGAAGAAAAAAAGCAGACAATAAGTGTGACTCAGGGAGATTTGTCAAATCAAGAGCCGTCAGACAGTAAAGCTGAAAAGGTTTTGGCACCTGTCACAAACAGCGTGACACTTTCAAGTGTCAGTAATCCCCCTGAAGCTCAGAATAATAGACAGCGGAGTCAAGAAAGGACATCTAAAATGCATTCAAATGAATTGTTAACCTCGGGTAAACCCGACACTGTGCAAGTGCCGTTCATGTCAACTGTAACGGAGCCAAAGGCTTTAGATATTTCTAGTGGGAAAACATCCAGTACACCATCTACAAAGGAGACAGAGAAGGAAAAAACGCACGACTCAAAGTCTCTTCTTTCCGAAAATCCAAAGTCCAGCCCTTTGAATCATAAAACTTTGAACAATAACCCCCTCTCACCCAGCTTAAACAGCAGACTCCAACTCGAAGAGAAATCAAACTGTTCTTCCAAACTTAAAGGTTTAAGTATTAAGAGTAAATGCAAAGGATTAGAGCAAACAGGAACCAGGACTCCCAATGCCGAAAACCCTTTATTAAGAAAGGCTCACTGCTCCCCCGTTCAGTCACCCAAACTACCAGTCAAAAGAATCACGCCTACAAGTAGTCCAAAAATCAGTAGATCACAAGAGAAGAGTAGTTCCTCTCTTAATAAACCAGTTGACCAAAGCCAGGAGAGGAATCCCTCAGATCTGTCCAACACCTTCAAAGCGAATAAAACTATCAAATCCGAAACAGAATGTAAAAGTTCTCATCATGCGCAAAGTGAGGCGTCGAAAGGTGAGAACACAGCTACACGAAGATCTTTCATCAAAGTGCGCCTGTCGTCTTCTTTATCCCCAACGTCTTCATCGGCACCAGTTCTAGCGAGCAAGCAAACTGCAGATCCCAGTTCAACACAAGCTCAAGGAAGCCACTTGGCGCATGAAGATTCAGCACCCAAACTCCCATTGGGAACATGCGACTCTTCTATTCCTAGACAAGAGGAAAATGATTTGATTAAAAGCTCGACCAAACCCGACGACAAAGTGTGTAGCAGCATGTCCACCTCGGAGACTAGTCTCAAACCAGGCAAGTCCAAACCTTACCTTAAAGCATTGGACCGAAGGAGCTACTCAACAGATAGCGATATTCTCAAACGACACTCGTTTTCCGTTCAGCAAAGAATTAAATCCTTTGAGAACTTGGCCGGTTTTGATCGTCCCGTCATAAAAGGCATCGACATCCAGTCCTACGCCATTGTCCCGAAAGCCATTCTCAACAAGAGGTTGTCTGGTCCAGACCAGGTCAATGATAATCGCGTTCTGAAAAGGAGTCTTAGCTCCTGTGTAGACATTTTAAACGCCGGTCACTCTTCTTTACTGCAGCGAAAGAATTCTCCTTCTAAAACAGTTACGAGCGATTCTGAACCAACACCTTCGCCTGGATCCGCTGAGCCACGTCCAGAGGAAAGGGTGACAACTGAGGGTAGCGTACCCGAGTCCGGTGCAGTACAACATACTCCACCGGTCCTGCGCTCCCGCAATGCTCGTTTTAATGGTGGGATATCACGGTCGAAACTGAGGGAACTCCGGGCACTGAGCATGCCTGAGCTTGATAAGTTATGCACTCAGGACTTCTCCCAAGACCCTGGTGATGTCATGTTTAAGACAGAGCTGGAAATTCAACCTGCAATGCCCACACAACCCCCATCGGACAACCTACAGTGCACCATTGTGACCAAGATAAGCATGTCGGAGCCTGGGGAGCATGCACGAGAGCAAAGTGTGAGACAGTCAAGTTGGTCTGTTAGGTGAGTAGGCAGTGTGTTCTAGTTGAACCTGGAAATGATTGCACATTGGAGTTTTATTCAAGCTCTTTAAAAAGAATTGGTAATATTAGACTGCTTGCAGAAAACCAAAATTTAACAACTACTGTATATAATAATGAGATTTATAAAAATTAAAAAAAAGTCTGCATGGATGGGAAAGGTTATTTGAGTGTAATTAAGTACCTACTAGTTAATTGATCCTGTTATTTAATACCCGAGTACTATAATTTATCATTTTCATTTCACGATGCATTATAACTCCTGTGTCGTGTTCTTCCTATCACAGTCTGAAAGATTTATCATCGTCCCCTGCGGAGCAGAAGAAGGTACAGGATGTCCTGAATTCCCTTCCGGCTGCATCGGATGTGATAACTCTGATAAAGCAGGTTAAAAATCTTTCCGAGGTAATGATATGTTTTTCAGCACGATCAGAATGAGCCGTAATAACCGTAATATGATCACACATAACCTGCTTTCTTAGTTTATATTTAGTACAGATGTATTGTTCCTGCTCAGGACTCTAATCAATGTATGTCTAAATGCTTTTGTCCAGGTTAACGAGGATGTTTACTTTGTGATCTTGATAAAAGATGTTGGTTCCGGACTGGGTTTCAGCATCGCCGGTGGGGTGGACCTGGAGCAGAAATCCATCACTGTAAACGTCCCTAGTTACATTCCTTACAGTTATAGCTTATATTTATCTTTTTTAATGTTGTGTTATTATATTTCCCTATTGTACAATCACATTTTAATTGCTTTCAGTTTAGATGTGTCTACTGTATAGGATTATTTTGGCCAGCATTTTCCCAGTATATTCATTATGTTTTAATGCTTTAACAGTGAAATTACAAGGGGCATTCAAGTCAAACTGGGACTTTTGATGCAGAATAACAGAACACAGTTAATAAGAGTTAAAACTCTCTTTTTTTCTTTATATATCCCCCCCCGCTACACTAATGCACTTGTCCCAGTGTCTCACTAGTGCTTAAATGCCATGAAGATACACCAGAGCCATGAGCGGAGTGCCCGTTGCACGTCTGAAACGCGGCCTCCCAGGAACTCCTTTAATGACCCAAACATGTGGAAATGGCTTGGAGTGAGGTCAGGGTTGTACAGGGATGTGGCAATAACTTCCAGACGAGTTCCTGTAATGTGCAAGTGGTGTTAAATATGAGTAAATGAATGCCTGTATAATTCCGAGTTAAAAAAAAAAAGAAGTTGTCTGTTGATTTTCATGGATCAGGGGTCCTACCATCATTCACGGACATACATCCTTCTTTAAAAGGTTGCACCATTCAAATAGTTTACCGCAGCTACAAGACTCATCACTGTAGTGTCCTTAAAGTTTTCTGTAAATTATAATTAGTATTATGGCTTCGTTCCTGAGAAAATTCATAAAGTCCCAGATTGACTTGAACGCCCCTTATTTTTTTTCTTCAGTCAACATATCTAATGTGCTTAAATAAATTTTTTTTTTCCCCCCTCGACAGATCCATCGGGTATTCACACAAGGTGCCGCTGGCTTGGAAGGTACCATCCGTCGTGGGGACGTTGTGTTGTCCCTAAACGGCAGCAGTCTGAGTGGGAGAACCCATGGCGAGGCTCTCTCCTGTCTCCATCAGACAAAACTAGCCAAACAGGCTCTTGTGGTTATCCAGAGAGGCAAAGACAGTGAACCGGTCACAGTTAGACAGGAACTTCTTATAAAACCCAGAACATGTTCTTCTTCAGCGTTCCCAGACATCAACAGGGAAAATGGAGCAGGTAAAAAAAAAATATATATATATATATAGAAAACACATTGCAAATCATTAGGCAGGCCACGTACTTTAAAGTACATTTTTAAGTTCTTCCAGAGATCACATATTCCAATCTCCGAGATTTCACAGCTTACCAAAGACAAGTAGCAAAAACAGCCATGCTCAGAGTGTACAGTCTCTTATCTGTCAATCACAGGGACACTAGCCAATCATATGCATCTGTCAGTTCATGAATACAGAAGAGGGTGGATAGCACAGGTTTCCTATGTTTTAATTTCTCCCGTAATACCTTTAAATTGTTACAGTTTTCAGTAGGAATGTAGCAGATCAAAACAAAATATCAGTATTTGATATTTTTTACGTATTTTTAAAAAATCTGATTACTGACTGCTGTCACGACACAAATGACACATGAATCAAGCAATGGGAAATTATTTATTTTTATGTTTTATTTCATTGGGGCTATAATATCAATAAAAGACTTTATTATTATTATTTTTTTTTTTTTAACATATCCCAATATTGGCCTCTTCCAAATGGTTGAGATGTCACTTCATGGTAAAAGTATCATTACATTTCCAAATAATTGGTTTTAAAAGGCTAACGTTTAAAAATGCTAACATTTAGACCTTTAGGTTAGTACCATTAGATCTACTTTGGGCTTTTGTTTAGCATACAGTGGCATAGACAACCGAGTGGTAACGATGGCTCAGGTTAAATTTGACACATTTTTCAAATTACGCAACGCCACATAAGAGGAAGCAAGTGCTGATATTCAATATAATAGAGTGACCTTAAATGTAAAAAAATAAAGGGTTAACAATGTTTGTTGTTTTATTTTCCTGCCTTAAGATGAAGCTCTGGTACCATGACTATGTCAGTGTTGGATATCAGGGCCCTGATTTTAGTATTGTATTGAAAATAGAAAAGCTTAAGAGGGGGGGAAAAATATACTTTAAATTGTTTGCCGTCATGATGACGATGTTGATTATTATAATTATTATTTGTTATTATTATTATTAGTAGTAGTAGTAGTATATTTAAATAATTTTATTAGCATGTACGATTGAAGGATACTCTTCAGCATTCGTGTGCTCTGTGTGTTCTATCGTAGCTGTGGAGGTCGGGCCGGATGGAGCGCTAAGCGTGGAGCTGCTGAAGACGTCAGCAGGACTGGGTTTCAGCTTGGAGGGGGGCAAAGCTTCAGCCCATGGCGACCGTCCCCTCTACATCAAACGCATTTTCCGAGGTAAACACCTCCTCCCATCTGAACTGCTGAACTCCACTAGGGGGGGATGTTGTTGCTATTAATGTATCACTCAGCATCATGCTGGCAAAGCAAATTAAATGCTTCTTTAACAAGAAATATTCAAATTGTAGGTTGCATCCTTTTCAGGAGCTTGATTGTAAATAAATCATCGTGTTTAAAAAAAAAAAAAAAGTGTAACTAAGGATGTACTTTTATATGTATTTATTCAGGAGGTGCCGCCGATCTCTCTCGAGTTATTGATGTCGGAGACGAGCTCCTGGCTATCAATGGGAGGTCTCTACAGGGCCTGATGCACTACGACGCCTGGAATGTTCTAAAGACTGCGTCCGAGGGCCCGATCCAGCTAGTCATTAGAAAACCACGCACCTCTGTATGACCTCGGAGGACTCGTGCGCTGCTGCATATAAACGCAGTGACAAGCTGATCTTCTTTTCCTTGTTACATGCAAAGACTTTTTTTTCCCCTCCCTTCTTTTGTACCACATCTCGGATTTTCTTGCGAGGGCTCGGCTGTTTCGAAGGCGATTTCGAAGGACGGAGTCTCCTCTATGAGTATTTGTGCAATCCTTGTAGCTTAAGCAGGTACTTATTTGTACAGTGTAATTCCCTGAACATGAAATTCCCCTTTTTGCTCTAAACGGATTTATTTTGTAAAAAAAAAAAAAAACTAAACTAAACAAAAAAAAAAAGAAAAAGCACCCTACCCAGATATTCTGAAGTTCTCTTTCTTTGATTGCTCGACTGACTTGAAGCTTTCATGTTGACATTTGGTGAAATTGCGTCCCTTTTATTTGCTTTGATCTTCCTTACTTGTTTTTCTTAAGCCTGCTCACTGCCCTGTAAAGATTTTACAGTTCCTGTATAAAATGCTTGGTTTTTGTTGGGTTGGAATGTTTTCTTAAAAAAACAAAAACCAAACAGCTATTGTATTTGCAATATTACACACGTCTGATGAAACCTAGTAGCTGTCATGTTGGAAAACGTCATACATTTCACCAGCAATGCTTTGAATCACTTTGTTTTCCTGACTATCTGCAGAACATTTTGCAGAACCTAATTGCGTGTATATTTTACAGACCTTGAGCTGTTGAATCGACATTGCTTTCGATGTTGAAATCACATTCTGCATGAATGATTCGTGTAAATATTGCAATCACGAGCCGCAGCTTATCTCGATTCAGCATTTCGGAATATGGATATGTCTGTGGATTGCATTTACACTCGCACTTGCGTTTCTTAATCACAACCATTTGTAAAGAGACATGACATTTGTTTGTTTGTTTTTCAGGGCGGTCTTGTTATTTATTTCATTGCATTCTGTCTTAACATTCCCTCAGTCTTGTTATTTTCAGACCCACGACGGTACTGCAGCTTTATGCGTGAGCTCTTGCTACATTTCTGAGTAGATGCGGACCTTTTATTTATGTTCAAGTTCACCTGAAAGAGGCCTGGCATTTTGTGCAAAACGTATTTGTGACATACATTATATTTGAATTGTGTTATACTGTAATAAAAAAGACGTCAGTTTTTCAGTTGAATTATTACTACTGTTTGTTTTGCGTGATAATGTGCTGTCGTCAAAATCCATGTATGCAATTCCTGCCCATATTTACACTTACACTTTTATCTACTTAAATTCTCTTAAGTTCACAAAGAATGATGTGGAATGTAAGACCCCCACGGTCCTACCTAAATAACCACTTTTTTTTATCCGGGGTGAGCAGAAAAGTATCTCAGAATATGTTCCATTGATGTATATGATGTGAACCGCGTAACCTGCTTCTGCATGATTTCATGCATTGTGTTTCCACAATGAGATTGGCGAACTGTATGCACGACCAGGAGTGTCCAGAGGTTTTATAAGACTGGTAGGTGACTATATTTGTCATATAGTCTGATTGTGCCAGCAACTCGGCATACTGTAGGTCAAAAAAAAAAAAGTAGAAGTATTGCTGGAGTGTGTTAACATGGAGGTTTCAGACTTCCGAACTGTGTATTTGAGTATTTGGGGATATGTCAGGTAGAGCAAAAGTTATCATTATGTTCATAAAGAGTCAATTTAACAGTGTCAGAATATGGGAATTACGTCGCAAAAATTCATTGCAATTCATTGTGGTCGTATAGCATATTTCAAATGAAACTGTAATTCAAGCATTTACATACAGTATAGTGCAATGCAAAAATACTGACCTTTAAATTCATTCATTTCATCTTCTAATAAACCACTTTATCCTGTGAACAGAGAATCAGAGGAGGAGACTTAGGGCACAAGTCGGGGTACAATGCAATCACAGGGCAGACACACAGGAACACCAATTAGCCTAATCTGCATTGGGCTCTTGGAGGAAACCGGAGTACCCTGAGCGAACCCACCAAGCACAGGGAGAACATGCGAACTCCATGCACGCAGACCCTCGACCCTGGAGGTTTGAGGCCACAGTGGTAACCACCTTATTAAATTGCTGTTTGGAAATGTATTTAATTGTTAAAAATCATCATCATCATCATCATCATCAACCCAGCCAGTAAGTTAGAAGTGCTGCGTTCTGATCAGGAACTAGTTTCCTAAGAAGTAGACAGCACAGGGAGCAGGAAGGGCCCAGTTTAAATTACACTGTGGAACGGCCCGCAGCGATCAGCAATCCATCGCTCTTCCTGTGATATGAAGACTTGAATTTTAATATCTCCAATATGACAGCTTGAAAAATAGTGAAAATGGTATTTTTAACAATCGAAGATATTTCCAAACAGCAATTTAATAAGGTAAGAAATTTTGCATTGAATTTTAAACGAATTTTCATTTGAAATATACACTATATTACCAAAAGTATTCGCTCGCCTGCCTTCACACGCATATAAACTTGAGTAACATCCAATTCTTAATCCATAGGGTTTAATATGTGGTTGGCCCCGCCCCCTTTGCAGCTCCAATAGCTTCAACTTTTCCTCGAAGGCTTTCCACAAGTTCCACAGGTTTTAGTGTGTTTATGGGAATTGTTGAACATTAGTGCGGAGATTGTGAGTCATGGCTTACCGTCCAACATCAGTGTCTGACCTCACAAATGCGCTTCTGGAAGAAAAGTCAAAAATTCGCATAAACACACTCCTAAACCTTGTGGAAAGCCTTTCCAGAAGAGCTGAAGAATGGATTAAGAACTGGATGTTACTCAAGTTCATATGCATGTGAAGGCAGGCGAGCGAATACTTTTGGCAATATAGTACATAATACATAATACATCGCCATGCTTAAAATTTCAAACATTGTAAATACTGTAAGGTATTTTTTATCCTTTAAGATCAAATCGCAATGAAGAAAAGTTCAAACATTTGTATTGCAACATGTTTTTATTCCGTTTTTGCAATGCTATTTTTTTATTGAGGAATTTTGTCACTGTTATACGTCTATATATCTGCCTAACAGCTCAGTCATCCTAATATACAGATACTTGA
>JAQMYG010000014.1:16782708-16802659 GCA_030014215.1 Clariallabes teugelsi | reverse complement strand
TAAAATGTTTAAACGATTCATGACACTTTCACTGTGCTCGCTTGGTGGAGAAAAGGATATGAAATGCTTTGGTAGAGAGTGTAAACAAGCATGAGTACGCTGTGTAAATATTAATTAGGCGCTCGCTTCCTCAATATCCGATGACAGCGGAAACCCCTCGCGATGTTGCCATGGAGACTACACTTGTTGAGAGGGACCTTCCTTTTCCAGTCTGCGTGCGTGTATAAACACCTCCCTCCACAGGCTAGGCTTCATCCATGCTATTGCGTTTGCGTTGTTACACCTTTCCCTTTTCTTTCCCCTCTTGTTTGTGTTGCAGACTTTCGATTCACTGACGCGACCTTCACGTTTACCTGCTTGAAGGGATCGAAAAGGTAAATGCAATTACAGGAGTCTTAGTTCTGTGTTATACTGTGATCATGACACTGAAAGATTGCCATATGCATGTCTGGCAGCTTGTTCACCTCCTTCACGGTTTATTTATATATATATACACACACACACACACACACACACACACACACACACACACACACACACGGTGCCAATATTTTTAATCAGATATGAAAACCCCTCAGTGATGATTTGTCATGCAGGCTGGTTGAGTGAACATTGTGCATAAAGCAGGAATACACCCAAGCCGGGATGCCAGTCTGTCTCTCAGTGCTGTGCACACACACACACACACACACACACACACACACACTCTCATTCAAACACCCATTCTCGTCATTGGCCAAGTTCACCTACTAGGCGGCACGGTGGCTTAGTGATTAGCACCGTCGATACCTCGCACCTCCAAGGTCCAGGTTCGATTCCTGTCTCGGCATCTGTGTGTGTGTGTGTGCATGTTTCCCCAGTGCTTGGTGGGTTTCCTGGTAAAAAAATAACGATCATCATGGTGGATTAGTGGTTAGCACTGTTGGCATGCACCAGGGTTCGATTCTCGGCCACGTTTGATTCTCTCCTCTGTATGCATGGAGTTTGAACGTTCTCCCCGTGCTTAGTGGGTTTCCATCAGGTTCTCCGGTTTCCTCCCCCAGTCCAAAGACATGTAGATTAAGCTAATTGGCGTTCCCAAATTGTACTCCGCCTCGTGTCCTAAGTTTCCTTCTACCCTGTATACAGGATTAAGCGGTGTAGACAACGTAATTGCCCGTAATATGTGAATGAGCGTATGAGAGTGTATGTGCTCCTCTGTGGGTTGGCACTCTGTCCAGGGTGTACCCCGCTCTGTGCCCTAAGTCTCTTGTGATAGCTTCCAGGGACTCCAGTGGTATACAGTAGATGATGAGTGAGTGACTAAAATGTACCTGGAAGCAATAGGCAGAGAGAACTGAAAAGGAAACCCTCATGGACACAACAATATATTTTCCAGTAATGCAACCCTAGGATCGAAACATGTACCCTGAAGCTGTGGTTGTAGCAACACTTACTCTTTGAAAAAAAAAAAAAAAAATCTAAAATCTTAGTCAGCAGAAATAGTCGGAGAGGAAAAAAAAGTGGGTTTTTTTCATGACCTTTTCAGTCTCTAGATCATATTTGAAGAAGGCATTGTACAACAGATTGGGGCACTTCGAAAATATTGGCCGAGCAAACTGTAGAAGCTAGGCTGAATATTCCAACAAAGAGGATATAAATGCTATTCAGAGGCAGTTACCAGAGAATTTCTGTATTCTCAGATATCTCTATATATACAGAGAGGCCCAAAAATGTATACAAACTTCAACATGAAAAGTATATGCCTCTTTTCTGATGATTCCGCGACTGCTGGCATTTTTAGAGGAAACATAATACTACACAGCACTGCCATAATTAAGTTTGAGTTTTAAAAAAGGCCATACTGTAGATAACAATGTTTCAAATGTGTGTAAATTTTTTTGGTCCCTCTGAGTATATACTGTATATATACTGTCTGCTCATGACATTTAAAGTTATACCTGTACCTAGCTTGTAATGAAACTCCATATAGCATGGACCCCTTTTAACATCCCATTCAACATCTGTACTTCTTTATTATGTTGGGGTGTGCAACCTTTTGTACGCACTTAGGGTTTGGCGATTAAAATCGGCTGATAATCACTTAATATTTACAGATCGTTTGTCTCTCCACTGGCTGATCACATAAACCAATACTGTTGTGATGAAGCAAAATACACGAGTTGACAGCCATATCAACATGCCGTCGCCAGTCTAGGAAAATTACAAAGTCTGTAAGACGTCGTCAAGTTTGCAGTGTGCAAAGATTTTTTGTAGGTGAACATCTGCTAAAACCTTTAACATAACGGACCTTATTCGCTGATTAGCTTAAAACTCAAGCCGCACAGATCTGCGGAGGCAACACAGCATAGGCAAATGAAGATTAAAAAAGCAATATGTGTGCTTATATGGAAGCTTTGACAGTATGTGTTAATAGGGGCGGCGACTTGAGACTTGAGGCGACTTGCCTTTATGTCAGAGAACGAAATTTATCATTACTTTTATAACATGTAAATTTTATCACTAGTCGAATATGGAATGACATCACAAAAATGTAGAACTCTCAAAATGAGCATATTATTATTATTATTATTATTATTATTATTATTATTAAATAATTAAAAACATGTGACCCATTTTTTTTTTTCTACCCAGCCATGTTTGTATAGTTGGTAAAAATGAACCAAAATTCAGTATTGCCCATGTTCTATACGATCCTGAGCCTTTCTTAAAAAAAAAAAAAAACTAAACAAAAAATGGCTAAAATGCTCTGGGTTTTAAAAGTTGAGAACAACGCACCGTAAATAATTTGAGTGTGAAAAGTTATCCACGGAGGCAGTAGCTAACTCTTGTAAGGTCACCCTCACTCACCCACCTACTGTACTGTATAGCAGAAGCCCTCAAAAAAAAAAAAAAAAACCGCTTGAGCCTTACTCTGCAGAGAGTAAAAAGACTAAAACCATTATCACAAAAATAATAATGAAGAGAGAAAAAAAAGTTTGGTTCCCAGGTCTGGCCGGGGTTTACCTCACCGCTCCATGCCTGCGGGCTGACAGTGAGCGACTATTCAGCACGGCTGCACACATTGTGTGTGATAAGAGGAACAGACTGTCTCTTCAAAATGAAGAAATTCTGATATTTATAAAGTAATGTCTGCTCTCGCTGCTTACTAATGAGTAGCCATGATTGGCTCGGCAAATACAAAGTGACTGATGTCTGTGTTTATTTTACAATGTTCGCTGCAGAGTTTCGAGTTGGTGTTCACTGATGCAGCTTTGTTCCATGTGCTGCATGTTACAATGAGTGAGTACAGCAGGACAGTCACATTTTAGATAAGCATTTCGGCATTTGATGCTCGTTAAGGAATGGAAGATTTTCAATGTCTTCAGTCGAGCGGAGGCTATTCTACTGGTTTTAGTTTCTTTATCATTTAAATAAAATAATAGGAAGAGAAATGAATATGTTGCCTTCCAATAAATTAAACTTTTACGTTTATGAAACTTTTTCAGATCTTAATTATATTTGTTCAGTGCTTTTTAGAATAGTTATCCTTTTCAGCTATAAATAGTAAATAAATAAACTATACTACACAATAAACAGAACACAAGTTTGGGAAGTTCCCCAAAACCCCCACACACCTGTGATTGGTTTTCATTAATATCGGTCGATTCTGATGTCTGTAATCAGAGATCGGTGGTTGGCTCCAAAACCCTGAGCAGATTACCGCATATACTCTTTTCTATCTGCCTTAAGTTAAAGAAAAAACCCTTATTCTGCTTGGACACCTATTAACATCTCACCTCCTTCATGATATCTAGCACAATGGATTTCTTTTTTACTTTTGCTGGACTGTGAAATCTTTGACACTCTGATCATCTGCATTTGTAGACTTCAGAGCAAGCTGTCGCAGCAGTGTTGTGTGTGCAAAATCGAAAGACCAAAAGTATGTAACTATTAAACGTTTGGATAAGAACAGAGTGAGCAGCAGTGTATTCAACTTGTGTTGGATGTTAGATATGATGATCTTTCAGACCTCTTTATTTCTGTATTGCCATGACGTACTTAACAACTCGTTGAGCAGGTTATAGCGATCATCCTGCACTTGATATACTGTAGCTCTCCAGCTCACAGAAGTGCTGCCGGTTATACAAGTTGAGAAAGCAGTGTTGGTAGAACACCATTGCTCTCAACAACCATTTACTAATCACCATTGCCCTGAATGAGCAATTACTATTCAACATTGCTTTCAATGACAAGCCACCTGGTACTAATTACCAGGGACAGGAATCACCAGGGACCACCAGATACTAGTGATGGGAAGGTTGAATCATTTTAGTGACTCGATTCTTTGAATCTCGTTCATCAAAATGAACGAATCTTTTTTTGAGTCATTTAGTTCATTTTGTTCTTTTGATAAGAAATAAATTGTTGCATTTTCAATTAAAAAAATCCAACATTTGAATGTATGTAGACCCCCAAATATTACCATGCAGTATATTATATTATTTATATTATAATAAACAGAATGAGTAGCTCACCTCTTATATCTTCCAGTCTGAGTCATTCGTTGTTTTGAATCTATTGCACCGCATAGCGTCTATGGGAGTCACGTGGCAATAGAAAGAACGACTTGGAGTAGAAGAGTCATTGAAATCGCTCAATTCTGTTTCCTGTATATAACCTACGGGGGGGGGGGGGGTTTGCGATGATTTGAGCATGCGCGCCCAGTAGAAAATGAACGAATCACTCTCCGAGACTACTCGAGTCACGTTAAAGATTCATTCAAAAAGAACGAATCGTTCATGAACGACCGATCACTACCAGATACGATATTATCACGATCCCCAGGTGCAGATTCGATTTGTATTGCGATTCTGTAAGTATCATGATTTATAAATATCCTGATTTTATCTCTACTAATTTACCTTTGCACTGAATGATCAATGACTGATCACCATTGCACCCGGGTGATCAATCATTGATGACAATTGCTCTGAATGACCAATCACTGTTCAACATTGCTCTTAATGACTAATAAATGATTAACAATGCTCTCAGCAACCAAGCATTAATCAGCATTGCTCTCAGTGACGAATCACTGACAACCATTGCTCTGAATGGTCAATCACTGATCATTAATGTTCACTACAACCAATCACTAATGAGGACCAAAGCACTATGACATCAGCCCTATGTTGTCATAGTGTGTGAGGGCCCTTTTGATTATAATTTTTTCCCCAGGGCTTTTTGGGGATCATGCTCAAAAATTGTGGAGGGATTTTTGATATCTCAAACGGGTTAGCCGTGACGATGCTTTAAACCTATGCCAAAAAAGTGGTAATAACTTTCTGTGTGACTATATTGAGTGACATCATTTTGAGTGCCATCACATTTAGTAACATCATAGTTTTTTTTGTCATAATGGTATTTGTAGGTACGGTTTAAATGCATGTTAACATGCTCAAAAATCACACATGTTGTGTGGTGCATCTGGGAGGCGATGACGCAAGGTGTTAGGGCCCGTTCATCATTGCTTGCACCTACAGTATATTTTTACCTTTGCTCTCTTCTTCTTCTATTGCTTGGTATTTGCATTTGGCATCCATTATGATGCATTACCGCCACTTTCAGGTTTTGATCATCTTCCTTTTAAGTTTCTTTACTTTTCCAAATTCCCATATCCTGGATGTATTCAGCCTCTGCTCTCAAGCGCTTATCACCAGTGCTTATCTCACACAAAGAAGGATCTTTGTACCTTGTTTATTCCTCGCCCCTTGTTATTAAATCATTGTTTTCTTAATATCTATTTCTAAAATCATTAATAAAAATGATTATTTTGTCTGATTTCTAGATAGAAATTATATTATTTTGTTTGTGATGCCATGAGCAAAGATGACTTCTTCCTATAAGAAAGCCCTTTATAAGTGTATTGTATTCATATGGTTAAATATTGTAACCTGTACACTAGCGATAACAGCTCATCAACATTGTTCCACTTTGTGGTTTTCCTACACACTTGTGTAGACATGTCAGATCTTATCTGTAGTGTGAAATGTTCAAAAGTTATGTTGGTTTGCTATTAGTTATCATTCAATACAAAACACGAATGTACTCAGTGTGCTGCTGAAAGGTGGCTTTTAAGTTGGAGTGTTTTCTCGACTGTTCGTTTGTAGAAGAGCTTGGTTTAAGCCAATCAGAAAAGAGGAAATGGGATTTCCCTAAATAGAAGTGGAGAGTCAAATACCCCTTAGTCTTTCCACAACTTGCTTGAGGCATTTCTCACCTATTTCCAGGCATTACTGACAAAAGAAATGAGTGGTTATATTAGCAACAGACCTACTCTGTGTGGAATTACTACTGACATCTTCTACGTTACCCTTTCTAACGATATATAATGTTATATGGCTGATATGGATCTAGAAGTGGAACAAGGTTAGGTTTTCCATATTAGTGTCTAACTACTAGTGGTCTATCTTGACATCTTTAGCTCCAGAGAAACAGAAAGGCCAGGATGTTCAGGTCGATAAGTTTTTAAGTTAAGTCTTTATTTGTCTCATAAACATTACAGCATAGTGAAATTTCTTCTTCACATACACCAGCGTACCTGAATCGAGATACAGACAGTCCCTGACTTACGAACGGGTTTCGTTCCGGGAGCACGTTCGTGAGTCTGATTTTTGTTCGTAAGTCCAACAGTGAGTCTTATATGCTTTTGACACAAATAAGCAATCTAAAGCATACTAATCCACCTGACTAAATCTGTCTCCCTTGCTATCATGTTTCCAAAAACTGCAACCGCGCCTACCTAGGGAAATGAATCTCACACAAACGTAACAGTGCTGTCTCTGTGCCTTTAAATCATGAGAGGAATCCCAGACGCCATTTTGTCTCAGAGCTGTTTTCCACTGTATTGGACTGTAAGCTGTGTTTTGTTGAGGATCTTCCGAAATTAGGATCAGGACAACTTTACAGGACAGACATTTTCTGTTATCGTGTTTTTGGATTGATTCATCGAAACCGGTGAAGCTGACTCATTTCTTCCACAACCCCCACACGCACACATACATACAATATACTAGGCTTTAGACATTTCATAAATTCACTTACACGCTGAGAATATTGTATATAATTGTAAATATTGCTATCTGATGCACTGCAGTGTCAATTTTGTACAATACACACGAGCTACTTCCGTGATTGAATCATAAAATAGAATCGCGGTCCGTTCGTATCTGCGGAAATATTTAACTCGAATGCAATATAAATCGAACCAGCGCCTAGTTATCACAATGACGTTATATCGACTTGTCCCTGCTGATTCCCATCCATACTGCCTACTTTCGCCTTTATCAGGCAAATGCACAAAAACTCCCTGGTACATTCTGACTACTCATCTAACCACAGAAACTACCATCTACCAACTGGTGACTAAGTTCAAATTCACCTGGTTCAACAGTCAGTCAAGTGCATCAGGCCAACTCACTAAACGAGCAGTAAAAATAACTTTACAGTAGCAGTGTCTCCGGCTTGAGGACCTGACGCTGAGTCACAGAAACAGTAGGAATAGATCCAGTCATGAGGTTCAGTCCAGTGTTGAACTGTCCCTCGTTGAATAAGTAGTCAAAACATTTCACACACACACACACACACACACACACACACACACATATATATATATACAGTGGGTACGGAAAGTAGTCAGACCCCCTTAAGTTTTTCACTGTTTGTTATATTGCAGCCATTTGCTAAAATCATTTAATTTTTTTCCCTCATTAATGTACACACAGCACAGCAGTTGAAAAACTGAAATATCACATAGGCCTAAGTATTCAGACCATTTGCTCAGTATTTAGTCGAAGCACCCTTTTGATCTAATACAGCCATGAGTCTTTTTGGGAAAGATGCAACACGTTTTTTCACACCTGGATTTGGGGATCCTCTGCCATTCCTCCTTGCAGATCCTCTTCATTTCTGCCAGGTTGGATGGTAAACGTTGGTGGACAGCCATTTTTTGGTCTCTCCAGAGATGCTCTATTGGGTTTAAGTCAGGGCTCTCTGGCTGGGCCATTCAAGAACAGTCACAGAGTTGTTGTGAAGCCACTCCTTCGGTATTTTAGCTGTGTGCTTAGGGTCATTGTCTTGTTGGAAGGTAAACCTTCGGCCCAGTCTGAGGTCCTGAGCACTCTGGAGAAGGTTTTCGTCCAGGATATCCCTGTACTTGGCCGCATTCATCTTCACATCCCTCGATTGTAGCCAGTCGTCCTGTCCCTGCAGCTGAAAAACTCCCCCACAGCATGATGCTGCCACCACCACACAATTCTGTGTTTTTCTGTCAATATGAGGGGAAAAAATGAACTTAAATAATTTTAGCAAATGGCTGCAATATAACAAAGAGTGAAAAATGTGTCTGAATACTTTCCGTACCCACTGTATGTATATAAATCTTAATGGGGGAAAAAAAATAGAAATTCCTTGTGTCTTCACTTTTTCAAAGAAGGTGAGTAAAAAGATGCTTTTATACAGCCAAAACCAGCACATTTGATGTGACTTGCTTTTATGCTGTTCAGGCAATAAAAATGACCCCCAGAGAAGTGCAGCACAAATATAAATGTAAATGCAAATTTATTCTGATAAGAAAAAATAAAAAAATCCAGGTATGAGGTTATATTTGGGGAAAATCTAATTGACTCATTTTAGCAATGGTAAATACAAAAAAAGGAAAAAAAAGTCAGGCAGTGTTTTGTTTATTTATTTCTGGTCAGTGTGCACACACTCATCTGGATATCTAAAAATGACTAATGAAGAAATTCTGTATAAATATGCCCTATTATGCAGGATTTCCTCTTTAGTCATGTCTTTAATGTTTAGGTTTGTACCACATGTATTTTTGTTGCCACGCTGTATCCAGTTACTGTACAGGTTAGTTTGAGTTATTGAGACAAGTTTTTAGTGAATAACCCGGTGCGGTCTACTAACAGAATCGCGATACAAATCAAATTGGCACTAGGGTATCGTGATATTATCGCATTGTGGTGATTCCCGTCCCGACTAGTCATGGATTTTGTGAAGTTCTGAGAAATATCCTTATAAGAACGCGAGATGAGGATCTTGTCAGCTTTGTATGTAATGCTGGGTACCACATACAGCAACTCTCTGACTGTCAGGTAACATCTGATCCAAAGTCTCGCCCTCTGTCTAGCGATGCATGTCATTTTGGAAAATACCCTGCAGTCACCCTGCCAGTTCAGTCTGCCCGCAGGGTTTCATAGCAACCGCTCTGTCTTTAGGTTGGCAGCACACGTGACTGCTCTTGTTATAGATTTAGAATTGTTTAAGTGTGTGAAACGCTCACCACAGATGAACTTTCAGAGGAACTTAGAGCATACATCGCTTTGTCTGTTTATGTGTGCTGCTCCAGGTCGAAGGTAGAAAACACGATAAAGTCGTGTAGTCTTGATCTTTAAGGATGAGATTCTTAAGATTTTTGGGGAAAACAAGGCTCTTATCTTAAAGAAAAAAAAAAACGTTCTCCTTCAGACTTACACAATAAACTGTTGGTCTTGAGCAATCATGAACTGTTCTTCTAATGGGAAAGCACCTTTCTCTTTGTCTTTGTATGCAGAAGTCTGCGGTTTAGAGTTTAATGAAATTTCCTTTTTAAAGAACCTACAGTGTATATCGTCATTTTCTTCATAATACAGAAGAGGTGTGTGATCTGATGAAGCATGCAGTATATCTATCCTTTCATCGTGCTGTTTAGGTAAAGGCAGACACTTCTGGTAAGTGTCAATTTGCGTGGGTTGTAGACCGCAAACAACAATGCAGTCACTCTGAACGCCCCTGGTTTCGTTTCTGGCTGCCCTGCCTTCTGCCTGCTTATTGTTCTGTAAAAAAAAAAAAAAAAGAAAAGAAAATGTGAGTAGTATGGCTTCTCACAGGTTTGTTTATTTAATTATTTATTTTTACTTTATATACACACTGCCTAGACAAAGTCACACACTCCAAGGGTTAATTTTACCACCTTTAGCTTTGATCACAGCACACAATGTGGTGTCCGGTTCATGTGTAAAAATGATTCCTCATACAGTACTCCCAGAACCACTCTTTCACAATTTGTGTCCTGGAATATCTCTGTGCCGTTAGAGAAGAAAAACTCCATATATGTGATAATCTGGTCTTCAGTACATTCAGGTCGCCAGCTGAATTTTCAGGTCGTCAGCTGATTTCATTTTATTGCAGCATGACGTTGTTGAGTCTAGACCTGAGCGACTGAACCAACCCCAGATCATAACACTGCGTCCAGAGGATTGTACTGTGGGCACTATGCATGATGGGTGCATCGCTTCATACACTTTCTCCTCTTACCCTGACGCACATGTTGCTCTGGAATAGAGTCAATCTGAACTCATTAGACCACATGGCCTTGCTCCAAAGTGCAATACAGTGGAACCTCGGATTACGAGCATAATTCGTTCCGGAAGCGGGCTCATATTCCAAAACACTCGTAAACCAAATTTAATTTTCCCATAAGAAATAATGGAACACGCGCGCTTACAAACACAAAATAAAATATGTTTTACACTCACACGTTGTCACATTGTTATAGTAAACAGTACACGCATGCACGGATGTTGATTATACCAGTAAGAGACAAGCACTAAGACCCAGGGGAGACGATTACCCACAATTCCAAGCACAAGAGAGAGAAAAACCGTTGGCTCAGTTGTGATCACGTGATGCTCGCCGTCAAAACAAGAAGCGCATGCGTGTGATACATGATACTCGGTGCTCGTAAACCAAGACAATGCACGTTTTCCAAATCAAAATTTATAAAAAATCTTTGCTCGTCTTGCGGAACACTCGCAAACCGCGTTACTCGTAATCCGAGGTTCCACTGTACAGAGATATTCCAGGACACAAATTGTGAAAGAGTTTTGAGAGATTTGTGCTCTCTCAAAAATGAGTCTTACTAACAATAAGTTTTCTTATGGCCTCACGCTGTCTAGTCCCAATCCTGTGTTCTCATCATATTGTGTTCGTGTGTGTGTGTGTGTGTGTGTGTGTGTGTGTGTGTGGAAATGCTTTTACTTTTAATATTAAACATAGTTCGTTTTTTCACTGTTGATTTTTTTTTAACCTTCACCAAGTGTTTAAGTGACCTCCATTCATGGCCTCCATTCATCCTCCACAAAGGTGACAGTTCGGAGGTATCCCTCCAGGTTTTGATAAAGTGTTGAACGTTTCTTAACCCAGGCCCAGTAATTTCAAATCTCCATAGATGAATCTCCGATCCATTCCTCTTATCGCAGGAATTATTCAGCCCCTTTCTGACAAAATTGTGTGAGTTCGGCAGCGGATGGAGTTTGTTTTTGCTGCTGAACATGTGGTGGTGTTTGGTAGAGTCAGGTTTTGTTGGTGGTGGTGAAATGGTGACTTTTTTCCCTTTCGGCGAGGCTGTGTATGTTTCAATGCGTATAGTAATAGCCTGTCTATTCATAACGGCTGCAGAGCATTCAGTTACTGAACTTTCTATTAGACGTTTGAGTAATTTCTGTAATAACACTGTAGTAAATATGTTTGGTAACGATGGCTTGTGAATTTAACATCTGTAACGAAATTAAAAAGAAACAAAAAAAATCTCAGCCCCACTGTCTGTGCTTCAGAGACCTTATTGCTGAGAATAGCTGCTCAATGTTCACAATGCTGTAGTCATATTTAAATACAATCTGAAGTACGCTAGTGGGAAGATGAGACAAAGTGCTAAAGCAGCCTATAAGAAAAGTACTGTTGTATATACAGTATGTATATAGTCTTAGTAAAGTTCCACAGGATTAAACATTCCTGGTTGATTTACATGAAAAAAACAATCTTCCAATATAAAACCATTTTTAAAAATTCTCCTGACCAGGTATTCCACGTGCTGCCACCCTACTCATGGGCAGAGTGTGTGATAATTGTATTATGTATAACTGATCCAAACACATTGCAGCGAGAATTTTGCTCCTGGCTGCTCAGCTCTCCAAGATCTGCTTCGGTGAGGAACAGTTGGTGCGTACGCTGCCAAGGAAGAAAGACATTGTTAGATTGGTTCGGGTTCTAAGAGATTAAAAGCTGTCCGTCTGTGAAACACCAGTCCACTCGAGACTCGTCTCGGATGGATGCAGTTACTCATTACACCATTACGCTCAATACCATCAATCAAATGAAGTACAAAACAAAATTGTATGACGTGTTTAATTATTAGAGCTGTGCGATTTATTCGATTACGCAATCTGATCGATCTCTTGTTGGACGTTTCAGTGATTCAGAATTGATTCATTCTTTTTAAATTATGTAGGTAACATTACAAATGTTAATTGGTCTAAATCACTTTGTAAAGAATGAAACTGCCTCCACGTACTCATGTTCCAAATACTCAAGTTTCTTCTTCATTTTGAGTTTATCCGCGGTCGGTGCAATATCGCCACCTGCTGGACTGGAGTGTGGAGCAGAAAATGGGCAGAAAAAAACGAAAGATTATCGCTTTGTACAAGGAATGACATTCACACAATCAACACACACAAGTTACCGAGAATTTTAATGTTTATTGAATACTCAGAGTAGATTTTATTACTTAAAATAAATATAACTGTACGAAATAGAGCTGCTTGAGCCAGATCAGACAGGAAACATTTACAGTATTTGGGAGATACCTTTATCCAGTGTGATTTACATTTATCCCATTATACGAAGTGGTATTGACAAGTTTCGACACTAGCTCCGTTTACAAGAAAGTACTTTATTATTTCATCATGCAGAAGTTGCGGAATGCACAAGTTGCGGTTTCTACATTTTCGGGGCGTTGAGCTTGTTGAAGGTCTTCCTGATCTCTCGGTGATGTTCTCCTGCTCTTGAAGTGGGCGTGCCATTCAAAACAGTTATAATGACTCATTGCAGAAAACTCGACGAATCATGTCAAACGTCTCTGTATCGGATTTTGCCCGGTTTCAGACAGAATTTCACGTTCATTCTCTGTTCTAACTTGCTGTCCATGATGAAATAACAGACGTGGTAACGCACACAATCAGAATAGCGCCAGTTACACAACTCCTGATGTACACAGGACATAATTGAAAGGCAACTGAAGATGTCTTTTAGGATGCTGACTTATGAAGGTTGGAGCTCCCTATGAGACATGTGCGTGCAGCTATTTGCTGCCAACTGTTGGCGTATTACAAAACTAGTCTTGAAACTTTTTGATACCACCTCATACCATGAGCAGGTGAGGGTTATGGGCAAAAGCGAATGCACTCTAATCAAGAGTCTAGTTATCTAACTTGTTATGAAGTTTGGGCATCGGTGGCTCAGTGGTAGGTCTGTCGCCTGCCATGTGAAAGGCCCGGGTTCGATTTCCAGCCAATGCACAGACACTAGATGCAGTGCCCAGTCCCAGGTCTTGATAAATTGAGAGTGCTGTGACAGCAAAGGCATCCGGAGTAAAACCTGTGCCGGATCGAATGGTCGGCTGTGGCGACCCCTTGACGGGAGCAGCCGAAAGACCAACAACAACATAACTTCGTGATAAAATAATTTCCAAAATTATTTGTTTTTTTTAAATCAGGTTGTACAGTATATTTGCATTCACAGCTAACTGCAGCCTAATTATCAGGGACAGACTACTTTTTTTTACACAGAACTTGAAGATATACTGTACAGCAGGCCAAGTTCAAAGCACATAGCAAAGTTGCTACTGTAGGTTTATAAGATATTTCATGCAGAAGATCCTTGACAGTGTTAGTGCGCTTACAACTAAAGTCTTACAGTTACAGTTTTAAAATGGCAGCATTACTAGTAAACACGTTTCCATGAAAGACAAAATGCACTGGCAGATGGACTGCATGTCATCAAGCTGAATCATTCGTCCAACCATGTACAGGATGTAATGAAAATGATCAGATGAGTTTGTATGTGTGTGTGTGTGTGTGTGTGTGGAAATATAACATACCATGGCATCAATCACGATTCTTCAAAGAATAGCGTGTTTCATTAACGTCTGAACAGACTGCATGATTATGAATGGGGGAGTGAGAACATGAGGACAGGAGTGCTGGGAATTTGTTCATGTGTCAGTGGGTGGACGTGGAGGATTTGTCTTGACTCTCCGTCCTACAGTATGTTTCAGACACTTTTTCTACTACAATGACTGAACAGTCCAGGCACCACCACCACCACCACCACCACCACCACCTCTTGCTAACCGTTTGTGCGTTAAATGCTCGCCTACTGTAGTTGACTGTGAAAAGTGTGAATAGGTAACTATCTCCTTCTTGTAGTGTGCAGATTTCTGATTATTTTGGCATAGGATATTTGAAGCGCAGTCGCTCATGTGAGGAGATCCCATCGACATCCAACCAGGCATAATTAGCCATGCTCTCTGGGTGGAAAAGATGGCCTTCTTCTTTTCTTGGCTGTGTTAAACAGAGCAATGTCTGATAGCTAATTTATACAGAAAAAGGGCAATTTGTGCTCTACTCCAAGTGCATTCAGCTGCCCTATAACGCTGCATGAACAGCAATCGGAAAGCACGTGCCAGCTGGCTTCTGCTGTTCTGGAGGAGGCATGTGCGCTAGATTTCACCTCCTCAGACTGGGAGCTGGGAAGCAGCCACGACTAAATGGGCTTAGCGACTGCACACGAACGGATCCTTTGTTACAGTACGTATCTGTTAACACTCCCGAGTTACTACTGTATTCTGTGCATGTACTGTACGGTGGACTTAACCTGTCCTAGGAACTCGGTGACTTACTATAACCCCACTGAAGCGTTGTTTCTCACAGTAGTTCCTTTTACGGTCATCTGTATTTTGTTGGGAACTCTATTATTATTATTGTTGTGGGTTGGTTTCAGAGACCGTCTGTGCACTGAGGCGCTTTTGTGCCCACCGTAGTGGTAAAGAGTGTCTAATTGAGTCTCTGCAGCCTTACTGTGAGGTTGAACTAGTCTGGCCTTTCTCCTCTGAGCCCTCACATCAGCAATGCATTTCCTTCCGCAGTGCTGCTGTTTTGTGTTTCACTCTTGTTTTTTTTTTTTTCGCACTATTTCGTATAAACTCTAGAGACTGGTTTAATGTTTTGAAATTTCTGTAATACTGTACTTGAACTAGCTCATGTTTGACCAACACCTATACTACCGCCACCTCCACCACCATCACGCTCACGCTCACCGAGGTCGCATTTTTCTTCGTTGTGATGTTCGATGGGAACATTACTTGAAAATTTTTAGTCCTTAGCAGCATAATTTTGTGTGTAGAGTACCAGTCAGTTGTTATTTTAAGACACGAAGGTCAGCTGTTCTGGAATAGTTTCTTGCAGGAACGGTATCGTCGAGTGTAATTTGCGAAACCCATCAAGCACCACGATGAAACTGGCTCTCATTAAGGAAAGCAAGACCAAAACTTATCTCTGCTGCGGAGGAGAAGTTCATTTAGAGTCACCAGCCTCAGAAATCACCAATTAACAAACAGCACCTTGGATTAGAGCCGTTCTGAAGGCTTTAAGTAGCAGATACATCTCGATATCAGATTATTACATATTTTCAGCATTCTTTTAAAATGTAGAAAGAAAGAAAAAAAAATCAAGAAAGACGATGGTATTAGAAGTCGTGAACATTTAAAAGAAACATAAATCATGCAGTTAAGCTCAGATGGTAGTCATTTATTACTTATTATAAGCTGTATAGACTCATGTGTTATGTGTTGCCTGTGCGTCAGTTTAAATAATATGGAGTTGCTTCAAGTCAATCTCCTGAGCCATCACGCATTAAATAACCTGTTGTGTACTTCTTCTTTATTCCATGTGGCCATGCACATTTTCTAATATATATTCCTCAAAAGATGGTCGCCTCAGCAACACCGGTCCAGATAATGCGGACTTGCGAAAAAGATTTATGAATACAGAGTAGTGGCTTTCAATATTTTTCATTCATTCTGCTTTTATTAGGGCCGTCCATGGACCTAGACTGAATCATCTGCAGGTTTTCGTAAAATGTGGTTCTTATTCATTATTAAAACTCTTTAAACCCACTTATTGATGATGGGTGTGGTGGCAAAATAAAAAAAAGTATTCGGCTTCAGTAGCGTTTTTTCTACATGTCTGTGCCTGCTGGTTTAATTCCACATTAACCAGGTATGTTTCCCTTGAAATGGAAAGTGAATGACAATAACTGTTCATAAAAATGTGAAATCTAAACCCTGTGTTATGTTATTCCTGCTTTATATACAGTATAAGGACTTGCAGTTCGCTCCAGAAGTACTGAAATCCTTCATGAGTTCAAAATACTGAATACATTCAATGAGTGATATTGTGAGTGTGTTTTAAACTGAAAAATCACTTAAAAAAAAAAAAAAAAGCCAGATCTATTTAATTCAAAGTGTTAGGCAATAAAGAGTGAAACAACCAGTAACACTTACCATCATTTCATTCTGTGATTGCATAAATTCTACAAGGTCAGTACAATGTCATGTAGAAACTTGGGCCCGCTGTAGATTTTTTTTTTTTTTTCAGTTCTTTCGTCTCTGCTGGAATTACGAAAAACAAAAACTTTGTACTAGAGATATGGGATAAAATGATTTAGTTACGTATTCTGATTCTTATGTGCTTTTGATTCATATTTCGGCACTCCAAAATCTTTTTTTTTAAAGCGATTTTTAGATTTATGTATGTTTGCGTTTTAGGATGTAAATTGTTGCCATTCCTCTATAGTAATGCAGGCGGTGCTCTCAAAACTATTCACACACTCGCCTGGTGCACGGCATACAGTACTACAGTGGTAGAAACAAATTATTTGAAAATTATGAGTTTGTTTAAAATTGTAACAAAATACATTTAAAAATAATATCGAATCGGGATATTTATAAGTCATGATACCAACAGAATTGCAGTACAGATCGAATCAGCATGTAGGTATCGTGATAATGTCGTATCGGGTGATGCCCGGTGATTCCTGTCCATCCTAACCTCTAACGTCAATTACTTACGAATGCAGATTTCTTTGCAATGTAAACACTAATACAGTACATTAAACACGAAATAAAAATCTAAAACAAATTGTATCTAAACCCGTTCTCATTAATAAGCACCAACAAGCAAACGGTATTTTAGTTTTCTTTTATTAATTAAGACTTTCTTTCAGGTTATTTTCAGGGCTGTCTTGTCGCTTGAATGCATTACCCGTATTGATTCTACTGTTGCATCTTGCTGCACAGGACCACTTTTTGATCATTCAGTTCAGTCCTCTGTCCAGTGTGGCACGACCTCTTCAGTCAGCCAAATATAAAATGAGGAATGAACACATTATGAGCCCCCGGGGCAGCTAGTGGTCTGGGTTGCCAAGGCTATGTGGCCACTCCACAAGCGACCAAAACCAGAACTCAGAACATTCTCTGTATAGGCTTCCTACAGTATATGCTGCATTTATAATCCAGTATCATGACAACCATTTACAATATAATATATACTGTACAATAATAATGTACAACAATAACATCGGAATAATGTTGAATTAATGACTATCACCCTTATAGCATTTATACCGCTTAATATTCGTTCCCATCACGCCTGACTGCATTATTCACCCATGTGGGACCTTAAGTTCATAACAGTATTCAGGAACTATGACTAGAGAAGGGGACAAACCCAACAGATGTCCATACACTGCGCCTTTGGAAAACATTCCTGTGAAATGCATCATGGCTCTCAAATGCAGCGAAACCAGTTCCAGTGAAAACCAGTCACAGAAGCACTTTCTGATAACGTTGTTATCTTCAAAAAGAGCTGTGACTTCCTGATAATTCCTTTTATGTTGTTCCAAATTGCATCTGAACCCTCAGTGTTCTTTTATTTATGACTACAAAGCTAACTTGCTTCTAACACCCTGGAACTCGAAATTTCAACTGAATTGAACTGATATTTAAAAGCGGAAAATGTAAAAAGAAACTTACGAGATGTAACTAAAACTACTTTCACCCCATTAATTATATTAACTGCCGGTTGCTAACTGTTGGTCACCAGCTAGTACGTAGTTAGCGGTAGTTTGTTCCTCCAGTCGCAGAGGAATATGTGATGGTGTTTTTTTCATAATCTCTTAATAAGAAATGGGGCCACAACATTCCGACATACAAAAATTCCCGGCTTCTTGGATTGCTCGAGAAATGAACTTCATAACGGTCGTCTTGAGGGATTACACACAGCCTTCAGCTTCGGAAGACAGAAAGTTTAACCTGAACTACAAATCCGATGTCTTGATAGGATTGGAAACTCATTGTCGTGTGTCAGTAAGTGTGAACTAGGTCTTTAAATGTCACAGTCGTTCAGAGAGGTGGTGCCTTGCATTACAATCAGGAAGCTGAAGGAGGGGCTGTCTATGAAAACATTGACACTGCGGTGTGCGTGAGAGGAAGTGATATATTTCCTGTGCCCCCTTTTTAAAAAAAAAAAAACTTGTGTTACTTCATGTTTTGGGGAATTGCACTTTGGTTCCTCCTTGTAAAAAAAAAAAAATTATAAAAAATGCATGCTAAAAAATAATCCAGGGTTTTCATAAGTCCAGGCAATTCTACATGTAGCTGCACAAGCAGTTTGTAAATATCAAAGCGTCACTGTGACTGGGAAATGGTCTTGTAGAAATAATGCAAACGTGATGAGATTTAAAAGAAATAAGACTAAACACAGCTAAGAATTGTGTTTCCTCTTTAGGTTGAGTTTTACTGCACTGTACTGGAAATTTACTTTCATGGTTTGTCTTTGTCCCGTCCTGTCCTAGTACCCGCTTCTGGACAGGACCACATATCGTACACAAGCGCCAACATCTCTGCAGATTTGAGACCGTTTGCTACACTGATACTGGAGACACTAGAAAATGACACGGTTCTGCACTTTTTAAGGTTAAACTCTGGTCAGGAAATGCACTTCAGTGAAAGTGAGATTACATGAGATACGAAAGATGCATTTGTTCCGGGTAGTGTTTGCTTTCACTTTTTGTAGAGTTTATATGACAGGGGATTTTAAGTTTCCCCATGAGACTTTTCCTCATGAGATATAGAAAAACAAGTGAGCAACAATATTGTGTTTTTGGGTATTGGGGGGAAAAGAAAACTGAGCTGCTTATTATCAGGTTGGTTTATTAGTGTGCTTGGTGCACATCTGGGGGAAAGAAATCTGTCTTGTTCATTGATACAGTGTGACGGTGACGGTGTGTTTTTTTTCTTGTGTGTTAGCCATTACTGTAAAGTCTTTCAGACTCGGCCTGTATCAAGCCACACCCAGAATGCATTGTTTTGTGTGGTGGGAGGATGAATTCTTCCTAATGTATATAATGGATCAGATGCACAGATTTAAAGTACTGTGCAAAAGTCTTGAGTCACCCCTCATTTCTTTTATATTTTTGCTTCCAAAGAGCCAAACTTCGTTGTATTTTTTATGTAGTCTTGAAATCTTAAAATTTTTGTCACGTACTGTACACAACCATACACAGTATGATATACAGTGAAATGCTTTTACGACTGTCTGTCACATAAAAAGAATAGATATGATAGGATAGAAAGTTAGAAACATAGAAGAGAATTTCACTATAAAATACAACTTAAGAATAAAAATGTAAAATGTAAAAATTAATTCTAGTCGTGAGCAGTTTCAGAGGAATGTTTCTTGTTTGTCAAGCCGCACATTGACCTACCTGTACAGTTTGATCAGGTACAGATGATCAGGCTGGTGATTAGTATAGTGGTGATGCTGAAGCTGAGTGCTTGGAACAGACGAGAGGGGAAACGAGGTCGCTGCTGCAGCCTTTCAAAGTAAAACATTTGCGCATGTTTTCATAATTTAATATACACTACCGTTCAAAAGTTTGGGGTCACTTGGAGATTTCTTTGTTTTTGTTTAGTGATTTATTTTCTACATTCTACAACAATACTGGGGATTTCAAAACTATAAAATAA
>JAQMYG010000014.1:16736662-16753847 GCA_030014215.1 Clariallabes teugelsi | reverse complement strand
GCACGGGGAGAACATGCAAACTCCATGCACACAGAGACGGGAATCGAGCCTGGCCGGGAATCGAACCCAGACCCTGGCGGTGCAAGGTGACAGTGCTAACCACTACACCACCGTGCCGCCCTTTTTAAAATTTAATACAACAGATTTCATTACAAGTTATATTATTGACAAAAACTAGTATGGCAAGGAGAAGATTTCAAATGATGAAATTAATTTCAAATATTGACAAAAACTAGTATGGCAAGGAGAAGATTTCAAATGATGAAATTAATTTCATAATTTTTTGCCATTTGTTTAATCCTTTGGTGTCCTCCCACAGTCCAAAGACATGCATATTAGGTTAATTGGCGATTCCTAATTGCCTGTGAGTGTGTGTTTGTGTCCTACAATGAATTGGCACCCAATTCCAGGGTGTACTCCTCCTCGTGCCCGAAGTCTACTGGGATAGGCTCCAGGCTTCCTGCGACCCTGTACAGGATAAGCGGTTTAGAAATTGAATGAATTTATGAAAGTTTCATCCCCTTTGATGACAGCTTGCAGCTGAGCTGGCATGTACTCTAGACTTTTGCGCAAAAAACCTCATTATCCATTTTAGATCACACATCTATTGGAGTGTTGTCTGAACACATGCTTCAGTACAAGAGATTAGGCGTGAGGAAAAATCTGACCTTAACGTGGTCAATATCACAATTCATTTGCTTGAATTTACAAATCCATTGGTTTATTTCCAGTTTTTGTAGTTTTTTTTGTTCTCAGACCTTTGGATCCCTGTGTGTATGTAAGAAAACTTACTACTAGATTGTTCCACAGGAGGAAATTGCCCTTGCCTGGGATGTGAACAGGACCGAACCTTTTATCATACGTCTTCACTGCTCGCTCACGCAGTATCTGAATGGACCAGGTCAGAGCAAAAAATGCTCACATGCTACATATACACATTTACATGTTTACTGAATATGTCTTCATACATGCTTAAATCATTTTTAAAACAATATATCCCAAAGCCTGTAGTGGTTTATGTGATGCAATAGTGTAGCATCTAATCCTACAGTACATAAACTAGCAGGTCTTGTTAGTACGAAATACTAAATACTTACTAGAGAGTGTCCGCTTTTGTCCTTTGCTTTGTTCTAGTTCCCACCGTTGACGTATTTCAAACGTCCACAAAAGACAGGTTTGGCCTGGGACATCAACTGAAAAAGTATGACTTACAAAAAAAAAAAAAAAAGAAATGATACTATATCAGATTTTATCCAACCTCTAAATCGTTTTGCTCCGCACTTCATGATACTGTTTGAATCTCTTATCAGGATAATGCAGACCTTTGTCACACAGCAGTGGAAGCATCATACTAAAGACAAGCTTAACTGCCCTCATAGCAAAAAGCAGACAGATAAGAAGGTGAAGTCTCCTCTGCACATCTTCTCAACACTCCGCAGGTAAGAGAACAAGCTCTCAACCGTTTTTTTTTTTTGTTCTATTGTATAAAACCTGACACTCCACAGCTGGTGCGCCTCTAAGATCAAGTGTTGGTGTAGATGTGGTATATATTACTTACACATTTAAACTCATTCTTCTAAAAATCACTGAGTTTGAAAATTAGCATTCATTCATTTACCAGACGTCTCATTATCCACGTTCGTGATTTATATGACGACTGCTAGATTGTGTTAAAATATTATGTGTCTGATTATCTCAAGCTGTTAAAATCTCCCTTCATGTCGATTTTTTTCTCCCAGTGAGAATGGTTTAGATCTGATGCAAAAAGAAACACTATTACAGAAACAAGTAACATTAGGAGGGATTGTACACACACACACACACACACATAGTAATGTTTCCCCCTTGATTTCTGTTTCCTAATTATACTTCTGCTGTTCTGTGTTAATGGAGGTCCCCCAGCTATCCCCCACCAGGCTGCACAAAGAACAAAAAGAAACTCAAGCACGAGCAGGATGGTGTGTCCAAATCGCATCGGCTCTTGCGCCGTACCTGTTCGGGCGCAGTGAAGACTGAGGTAGACGGCTGTGCTGGAAAGCCACACAAACTCCTGGGTCCTTCGCTGTCAGAGCAGACGCCTGGCCTCAAACCACCTCAGCGGCTCCTGTCGAGGCCCGAAGAGAACGTGCTCTCGCGGCCTCACCGTCTCCTGCCACGCTCCGGCTCAGGTGAGCCTCGGTGTGAACGTAGCACAGGCGCCGACAGTAGCAGCAGCAGTCTGAAACCTCACCGGCTCCTGCACCGAACCGATGAGCTAGACGGTCTCAAGCACCACCACCGGCTCCTCGGCAGGTCCTGCTCCAGCAGTGCCAAGATGACAAAAGGTGAGGCGCTCAAGGAGCCGACTGGAGAGAGCCGTCGCCTCTCGCTCACCTCAGGGCTCATAGGCATCCTGGCTCCTGCGCTCTCTCCGGCACCACAGGTAAGCCCACTAAAGCTTTGCTCCTGCTTTATTCCTGGTGTAAAAACTGCACGCATCGTTTAGCCTCTCAGCTCTAATGCACATGAATCGACTTAACTGATTATCAAGCTCTTTATGAGCTGAATTATCTGAATTACAGCATGAAAATGATAATGCAGTGTAGGGCTGTATTGAATGCAGGGTTTTTTCTTTTTTCTTTTTTTCCTTTTCTCTCTCTGCTCTGTGCACTAGATAATGTTTTCTCTTTTCCCTTTTTAATTTCAAAGAAAATAGGGTTTGAATTACAGTGGTGTCTGGAATGTTACAGTATGTTGTTTGTCTTTTTGTTGACTAGCCAAACAACGGAGCCAAGTCTATACCCGTCAGACACCGCGGCTTTCTCGTCCAGGTTAATATTAACCCCTCCACACACATTTGAGCTGATCACAGGTGGATAACAGATGTTTTTAATAATGCATCTAATGTTTATCGCAGACAATGGAGTATGCAGAGCAGAGGATCCCATTCCTGAATGAGTTCTGTGTGGTCTGTGATGAACCTCATGTCTTTCAAAATGGACCAATGCTCAGGGTAAGGGTTCAGAAAGTATGACTTTGGCACAAACCAAGGAAATTACAGATAACAGATGCCAGTCAACATGGAACCTTGTAATACCGTAATATTTTGAAGTTGCCAGTTGTTGAATGATCAAAGAAATGGGTTGATGTTTAGAAAGGCCAAGGCTGATCATGCGTATTGTTAGAAATCATTTATTTAACATTTAGGAAGGGAAATAGATCCTCTTTTTTTTATTACTAATATGAACAATTTGACAGCAAAATGAGATAACTCCATTTTTGCAGTTTTAAGAAAAACTCATTCTTTTAAAATGAAACGATACTAACCCTAGTATTGCTTTAAGTCACAAGGGTGTTGAAAAGCACAAATACCGACATATTTTGTCAAAATTGTTCGGGTTATATAAGGGGTGATTTGGTGTGATTTTTCAAAAAGCCATAACTCCATCTCACACTGTTTTGGCACCATGGATAAATCAGCCTGCGAGTCTGTTTGTGGTTATAGAAGTATTGTATGCAATTTGGTATCAATAACATGTCGGTTGAGACTTAATAAAAAATATATATTAGACTCATACTTTGTGATTTTTTTTAGGGGTTAAACAGAAAGTAGTGGCAGGAAATAAGATCAAGGAAAAAGTATTGTATGTGGATTTTGTACATAAAAATTTCGTGTATAAATTTTTGTAACATTATTTCTCTGCTTCACCACAGTGACTTACACTACAGTACCTCACACAGTTTTCTTAAGTATATAACGTGGTCTCGAACAAATTTATTTTATAGTCTTTATTAAATTTAAGCCTTTGGTCAGTATTTCACCAACATTTTGCTAATGACATACATTTCTGTGTGTTTCTGTAGCCCACAGTGTGTGAGAGAGAGTTGTGTGTCTTCGCCTTCCAAACGCTAGGAGTCATGAACGAGGCTGCTCAAGAAATCGCCACGGGTGCCCAGGTAGGCATACACACTTCTCATTTTTATCAATGCTTCATACTTTAGCTTGCTCTCAGAACTGTTCTGACCTTGCGCATGATTTCAAACTAATGGCAGGTTGTTGACTTGCTGGTCGCCATGTGTCGCTTTGCACTGGAATCACCGAGAAAAGTAGTCATTTTTGAACCATATCCGTCTGTGGTAGATCCCAGTGATCCTCAGTCCTTGGCCTTCAACCCAAGGGTATGATCAGCATTTCAATACATTAGAAGTTATGTTGCACTTATGCTCATACTGTATTGTGACAGTTGTTTCAAAATAATGCTACACTTTCTTTTAGAAAAAGGACTACGACCGGGTAATGAGAGCTCTTGATAGCCTCACGTCTATCAGAGAAATGACCCAGGTATTTGAAAATCTGATTGAAATGCTCCTAGGTCTGTATTTTGCTATTTTCTGTGCTTTGTGTCTAAAATGCTTGTTTCTGTGAAACAGGCACCATATTTGGAGATAAAGAAGCAGATGGACAGAATCGATCCCCTGGCTCACCCACTCTTACAATGGTAGGAAGTGTTTTTCCATGCCCATGCTATTTACTCACATTCCTTTAACCGGTAATGTTGACATTTATTCACATTCCTTTAACCGGTAATGTTGACCTTGGTGTCTTTGAGGATTTTGGTCATTTGTAGTGACAATGGATATTTTAGATCCGAGATAGCAAATAAGCGATGACTCATTGGCCTTCATATTGCCTTGAGCTGGACTCATCTAGAACTCTGGGCAAAGCTGAAATGCTGCACAAGCGTTAAATATGTGGTGTTGTCCTGTACATGAGTCGTTGTTGATCCAGATTCCAAATGCAGTGAAAACCTTGGGAACCGATCAGCCATAACATTAAAACCACCGGACCCCTTGGGGCATTGCTCCTCAGTGCCTTTGACTGTGTGCTGTGATGATTGGCACCAGGTCCTTTGAGTTGCTGTAGGTTGTGGGAGACTTGTTTGTCTCATACTGTAGGTGCTCGATCGGATTGGGATCTGTGGAGTTTGGAACCTGAGTCTGCGGCCTTGGGCTCTTTGCGCTGCAGGCTATGGTGCACTGGGTCTTCTGCTACCTTTCTATTGTGGCCAGAATTGACCTTGTCTTGTGATTTGTGCTGCATTGGCTTTTCCTTGGGGGATCGGACCAGAAGTACCTTTGTTCCCCAGTGACATGATCCATTGGTCACCATGATCCTGTTTGATCCGGTCATAATTTTATGGCTGATCGGTGTATGTATGTACCATTGCCAAAACTGATATGAACATATTTATGTGCCTAAACTCAACCGTGTATGTCTTGGAATCACTTGCTTTCTGGGATAAATGATGTGTATGAAGGTATTAAACAAAAAACAAAAAAATGTGTTGTTTCCAGGGTCATATCCAGTAACAGGTCTCACATAGTGAAGCTACCAGTGACCAGAGTAAGTATTTTTCCCCTTATTTCTTTACAGACTGAACACTTAGGCAGATTGTATTTAATTTAAGGCGCTGTAGGAGTCCTGGAGGCATACATACTGGAATTTTAGTAGAATTTATAGTCGTGCTTAAGGTTATGAAATATGCTTGTAATTAATATTACTTTTTTATTTGTGACACCAGTGCTTTGCATTTAGTTTAGAAAACTTGAAGTTTTGTGGAACTTTTGCATAACAGTTATTAGAACCTCTGTATAATGAAACGTCTCAAACACACTCAGTACTGATTGGATTGAACGGTAGCTAATGCCAAGGTCATGACTAGTGCCTCCCCGATCCTGTGCAGGGAAGCAGATTCAAGTTTGTCTTTTTTAAATGCTTTTTTCTCTCCCAACAGCAACTAAAGTTTATGCACACCCCACACCAATTCCTGTTACTCGGCAGCCCACCGGCCAAAGAATCCAACTTCAGAGCTGCCAAAGGCCACTTTGGGAGTACATTTGCTTTCCAGTAAGTTACAGCACTGATAGCATGGCCATTTCTATATTTAAATATTATAGATATTGGGGTTATACAAATTATTCACCTTAAATAATAAACATTTTATGGATATAAGTAGGGCGGCACGTAGGGTGGTGTAGTGGTTAGCACTGTCGTCTTGCACCTCCAGAGTCTGGGTTTGATTCCCGTCTCTGTGTGCATGGAGTTTGCATGTTCTCCCCGTGCTTGGTGGGTTTCCTCCAGGTACTCCAGTTTCCTCCCACGGTCCAAAGATATGCAGGTTAGGCTAATTGGTGTTCCCAAAATTGCCCGCAGTGTGTGAGTATGTGTGTGCCCTGGGATTGATTGGCACCCTGTCTAAAGTGTACCCCACCTCGTGCCCTAAGCCTCCTGGGATAGGCTCCAGGTCCCCGCGATCCTGAATATAGGATAAAGCGGTATAGAAGATGAGTGAGAGAGTGGATATAAGTGAAGACATTATATGTATTATAACATAAGATATTATATTTCAATTAATTATTACATACTGTATATCTTCTGTTATTAAACTTTAAAATATGTACATTATGTAAAGAATAAAAAGCTGGCCACATGCTGGTAAAGGAAATACTCTCTGATGAAGTGGTGTAGTACCTGACCATACTGAAGTGGAGGATTTTCCTATAAGAGCAAAAGTGCTTTACTCCTCGAACCTGTATATGACCAAAGTTTTTATTCATTAAAGAACAGAACATTATATATGTACTAATATTTAATGTACATTTAATGTGGTGGGACATCTGTGAAACAGGTTTGTTCCTGTTATCCCTTACATTACAAGTCCTCAAGCCAGTAGATAGTGTTCCAGGCTTCCTGAAGGACCTTTTGGCTTTATTTTTTGGCACTTTCTGGCTGTTTTCCTGTACCTGACCAGTCTCAAAGCCACACAGTGACCTACTGTACAGTATAAATCATTCAATTATAATAAAAAATAACAAAACATTTAACTTAAGGCATGAGCCAGTGAGAAACAGGTGCAGATGATGACAGAAGATCAGACTGGTGATTAGTACTGTATACTGGTGATGCTGAATGCTGAGTGGTTGGAACAGAACAGAGGGTAAATGAGGTTAACTGTTAAGGTCTTTAAATAAAACACCAAATTTTGCATTTTATCTTTGGGCACTTTGCAAGCCTGTCACAGTAAAATATTTGTTCTCATTTCTTTAATCTATATAATTCAATTACATTTAATTTAAAAGAAATGAGGGACGGCTCCAAACTTTTTTCATTGTACTGTAAACATGTGATTTTATTAATTATACTCCATATTTGAAATCATACAGTAAGTTTGCTTATTTCCAACAAAATGTTTAACAAATGGGTGGCACGATGGCTAGTGGCTAGCACTGTGGCCTCACACCTCCAGGGTTGAGGGTTCGATTCCCACCTCAGGTCTGTGCACATGGAGTTTGCATGATCTCCCAATACTTGGTGGGTTTCGTGCAACAAGCATTCCCAAATTGCCTGTTTTGTGTGTGTTTGTGTGTCCTGCAATGGATTGGCACCCTGTCCATAGTGTACCCTGCCTCGTACCCAGAGTCACCTGTGATTAGGTTCGAGGCCCCCGTGACCCTGTATAGGATAGGCAGTATAGAAAATGAATTAATGAATGTTTAACAGATGTTAATCATGAAGTAAAAGAATTGGTTGTTAAATCAGATTGTTCTGATCTGTTTCAGTGGCTCGCACATAGAGAACTGGCACTCCATTTTGAGGAATGGTTTGGTTGTGGCTTCCAAGACGAAACTCCAGGTATAAAACACCACAAATCAAGCTCTAAAGCATACCAAGCTCTTCTACTGTATATGTCTGTGTTTTAAAGTGTTTTTAAATGCACCCTGCATAGAAACATACACACAAACCTTTTACTTATTATAAAACATCATGTCAGCTCACTTTGTTTTAACCACAGCTCCATGGCGCCATCTATGGGAGTGGAATTTATCTCAGCCCACTGTCAAGCATATCCTTTGGTTACTCAGGTCTGACTTTTTTTTTTTTTTTTAAGTATTACATATTCCACTTTGAAAATTACACATAACTATTTCTTACCATGGATATGTCTACATAGCAATAGTAACCTTGACACATGTTCATGGAACTCGTTTGCTTCTTAAAGGGATAAACAAAAAGCAGCATAAAGTTGCATCAAAAGACGAAACTGCAACAAACAAAACCAACATTCATCTGCCGGTAAAAACTCATCCTAGGCTTTAAGTTGCTTTCCTGGATTGTACTTTTAACTCACACAGACAGCTGATTTTTTTGTGTTCATTTCAGTCCCAGAAAAAAAGTCAGCAGCCACAGTTTCTGCAGAGTCGCAATTTGAAATGCATAGCCTTATGTGAAGGTACAGTATACAGCATGTATCCTCAACACAGTCCAATAATGCCACTGCCTTTTATACAGTAAATGGCTTTCAGTTTACAATTGTTTTAACATTCACTCTTTTCAGTTATTACTTCGCTGGACCTTCACAAGCATGGAGATATCTGGGTAGTCCCCAACACTGATCATGTCTGCACACGGTTTTTCTTTGTGTAAGTTTATTTTTTTGTGAAACTGTTATAGCTGTACTTATGCCACTTAATTTCATTCAGTAAACAAGTAGGGTTTTAATAAACTTGGGAATAGCAGTCGCCTTGATCCAGACACCTTCCTGTTTTTCGTAAGTAAACCGCTATAGATATATACGGAAACCTTTGTTGTAGTGTTTTTCTCATTGCTCAAGCCGTACATGTATAATGAAAAACAACATGTAATAATCTTTTATTATTTAGTGCTTCAGTTCTCAAATCTCAATGTCAGAATAATTTATTTATCATAAGTAAAGAACAGAGATCTTCTATCACAGCAAATTACTAACAACTACTTTTTTAACTAAAGAATGACATCATATTTTTTAATCAGCTTTTTATGTCATGGAACTTCCCTGAAACTAGGTTATGTTATCATTTACATTGTAAAGGCTATAACAAAGTTATACTTTTACTTTCTCTTAAAGTTACTTATACCAAGAAACCAGGAAAGGACAACGTTCTCCGTCCTAAAGACTTTCCCATGGCAGAAAACTTTTGTGAACTTGAAGTTACAACAGAGATAAACATTTATTTATTTACCAGTCTACCCATTTACTCTCTCTTGAGGTTAATAGAATGAAAGAATACAGTATACAGTATCTGTCCTAAAATGATGTTGAAAACACTCTCATGTTGAAAACATATACTGATGGTTACAAACCACTGACACCGGAGACTCATTCTAAAAATGCTAAATTAAATGTCTTCTCACAGAAAACATTTTTCTTCGTGAAAGCTTTTTAATATATCAATTTATATGATTATGTGTACCTTTCACCATATAACATAGAGTACAGTATGTCGTATTCCTTGGGAATTAGCCGGTTTAAAAGGAATGACGTATTAGAACTAAAATTAGAATTCAAAGATTGATAAAAGGTAATGGTAATCAAGACAAATATATTTAATATCTAAAAGACCCAATGAGTGAATAAGTTGCACCAGCATTTTTTAAAATCTTGATTTAAAAACACTGTGCTATAGAGCATTACAGAAGTAAAAAATGAAATAAAATGTAGAATTTGTTTCAGGAATGCAATTTACTCAGCCACATGCTGCCTCAGACAAGCCTGCAGTAAATGTCAAATATCTCATTACATTTCGACAAATACTGAATCATAGTCTTTTACAGATTTGACGGTCATGGCTAAGGTTACATAGTTTCACAAAAGGATCTCTCTCTCTCTCTCTCTTTTTGTTTCATTTCAAGAGTTTCTTTTAATACACTATCCCAGAATGAACTGCAGCAGATTTTTAACTTTCTCCAGTGACTGCGAGATATATATACTGTATATATATATATATATTATACACAGGGGTTGGACTATGAAACTGAAACACTGGCCAATTTAGAGGTTTCATGTCTAAATTTGACCAGTCTATTGGCCACTCTTCATTGATTACACATTCCACCAGTAAGAGCAGAGTGTGAAGGTTTAATTAGCAGAGTAATAGCACAGTTTTGCCTAAAATATTGCAATGCACACAACATTATTGGTGACATATCAGAGTTCAAATGAGGACAAATTGTTGGTGCGCGTCTCACTGGCGCATCTGTGACCAAGACAGCAAGTCTTTATAATGTATCAAGAGCCACGTTATCCAGGGTAATGTCAGCATACCACCAAGAAGGTCGAATCACATCTCAACAGGAGTGAATGTGGACGCAAGAGGAAGCTGTCTGAAAGGGATGTCCGGGTGCTAATCCGGATTGTAGGATTGGAGTGAAGCATGGGTGTGGATCAGTGATGGTTTGGGCTGCAATATCATGGCATTCCCTAGGCCCAATACTTGTGCTAGATGGTCGCGTCACTGCCAAGGACTACCGAACCATTCTTGAGGACCATGTGCACCCAATGGTTCAAACATTGTATCCTGAAGGCGGTGCCATTTTTGCCAATGTTTTGTCAGGATGATAATGCACCAATACACACAGCAAGTCTGGTGACAGAATGGTTTGATGAACATGGAAGTGAAGTTGAACATCTTCCATGGCTTGCACAGTCACCAAATCTAAATATTATTGAGCCACTTTGGGGTGTTTTGGAGGAGCGAGTCAGGAAACGTTTTTCTCCACCAGCATCACATAGTGACCTGGCCACTATACTGCAAGAAGAAAGGCTCAAAATCCCTCTGGCCGCTATGCGGGACTTGTATCTGTCATTCCCAAGACGAATTGATGCTGTATTGGCCACCAAAGGAATTATTGTGGTCTAAAACCAGGTGTTTCAGTTTCATTGTCCAGCCCCTGTATATATACACGTACATTTTGTCCTTAAATGTTTTCTTTTTAGATCATTGTGACTGGACAGTGATCTACTGTACTTCAAATCTTCAAATTCGGTTTCATTATAAGCTATTTAACCTTGCAGAACACAGTGGAATGTAATATCTACAGGATGTAATCAATTCTGACACAAATCCAACATTTCGTCAGTAGATTTTTTACACAGATTGTCACCATTGGGGGAACAGATTATACACCTTTTTGTCATTTTTAGGCATTCAGATGGTACATTTGAATGAGGAATGAAACAAGGGGATGAAAAAATGCATTATCTGAGGGGATTTTCAGAATGTTATCAGACAAACATTCGGGGGAGCTCTGAAACCTATCTTAACTTGTTAAAGAAATAATAAAATATGAGAGCTTTTAATGTCACAGAAAACGTGCAGTGCTGATGTTACAGCTTGACACTCAAGACCCAGTGTTACATTACCTTTGCAAAGAGTTAAACCATGCTGTGGAATAATCTTGTTTAATTTAGTTGTTCCAATTACTGAAATCTGTTCTGTTTTGTTCTTCCATTTTCTTCCTCAATTAGCTATGAGGATGGACAGGTGGGCGACACAAGCATCAACACACAGGACCCCTCCATCCATCGAGAGATCTTACGAGTCATTGGCAACCAAACAGCCACAGGATGAACGACTCCAAAAGCAATACCGCTGCCCAAACCTGCCCTCCTGAACTCAGAGCTGGATATTTGAGCTTGGGAGGTTTTATCATAAGTATTTTACTAATCATAAAACACAAGATAAGAAAACATTTCCAACCTACGAAATCAAATACTCATGTGGATTTACACTGGCTAAACTCACGCTGAACATTTTGCCAGGATTCTTAATACGGTACACATTTTTAAAGGCTGTGGTACATCTTTCAGTTTAGATGACAGACTGCCTGTTTTTTTCTCTTTTTCTTTTTTAATTAACAAAGAAAAGGTTGTTCTTTCTGAAACATTTTGAGACTTTTGCCGGATGTTATTTGGCCTTTGTGGTAATACACCATTCTGCATTGTTTACTAAGGATTGGACTTTTAAAAGTACGACTTTGTGCTTACCGAACGTGTTGATATGCACTTTATTTTTTTTTCTTAACGTAAAGTTTTAGTTTCAACTTTATTATATTCAAATGCCTTTAAAGCCAATGGATTGCATATTGACTTCAGCGAAGGTGAGCAGAGCCGAGACGTTAGACAGCTAAAAGGTTGTCGTGTTTACAAATCCCATGTTCCTGAGCTATATGGGTTTTTACATGCTACCTGGCAGTAGCTGCTGGTTTACAGTTTCCCAAAAAGAAGTCACAGTTTATCCCTTCTGATCCCACTCTGCTATTTTTTCAACCCAATAACTGTGACATTAAGTTGCCATTTTGGTATGTTAAAGATTAAGTATTTAATACATATTTGAATGACACTGATGGGAAAACAAAATGCATGTGGCTTTCCTTACATTTACATTGTCGGTTTGTGTTCTTAGATATTTTAATAGCATTTTTATAGAAGACAAACTGGCACCCAGTTACAAATGTATTTAAATATTTCAGTATATATCTTTTTTTGTGAAGGTGATTTAAGGTGAAATAAAGGCTTGCAGCATATTTATGTTTTTGGGTCCAATTCAAATGAGAAAGTACTTCATGGTTATTCTGGTACTTCTCTAAAATTGATTAAAACAATGAGTTCAAATGATGCTGATGCTTTCTGAAGACTGATCATCTTTAAAAAAAAAAAAAAAAAAAAAAAAACTAAACAAAAGATATTCACTGATCCTTTATTAAATTAATTCCAGTCAAAGGAGAGTGCCAAAAACAGGTATTATTTTGTATTGATAACAAGAATTAAATGAGAAATGTGATCTTTGGATCCTGACTGATGTTAAATATGTTTAAATGCACAATGAAACTGAATTAGCGTGAAATTTGTAAGAGACTTCAGATGGATTTTGGTCATACAGATACTTTTACCTTTCTTGCATAATTTTTTAACTATGTGCAGCACTGTACAAAAGTCTTGAGCCACCCTTTATTTCTTCATTCAGTGGAACCTTGGATTACGAACATAATTCATTCCAGTATTTCAAAACACTCGTAAACCAGAGCGAAATGAATTTCCACAGAAGGAATAATGGAAACTCAAATTATTCGTTCCACAGCCCAAAAAATTAAATACATACAAAAAAAGAGGAAAAATAAATCCTGACAGATAAGTGTTTACGTTTATGCGTGCAGCCGATGTGATTGTGTTTGTGTGTGAAGCTAAAGTAAGAGGAGAGGAGGAATCAGCCCCTGCCCTCTTCTCGTCTTACACAGTAACAATTAAAGTTTGTTTGTGTGTGTGTGTGTGTAAAGTAAGAGGAGAGGAGGAATCGGCCCCTGCCCTCTTCTCGTCTTACACAGTAACAATTAAAGTTTGTGTGTGTGTGTGTGTGTGTGTGTAAAGTAAGAGGAGAGGAGGAATCGGCCCCTGCCCTCTTCTCGTCTTACACAGTAACAATTAAAGTTTGTGTGTGTGTGTGAGTTTCACACACACACACACACATTACCGGAAAGACTGTTTTATCTGAAAAATTAGCACGGAACATCGCTAAGAACTCTCGCGTGAACGGACGCTAACAGAATCACTGCTGTAATGTAAAAATAAAAAAACAAATTAACCTGCACTTTACCTTTGAAAAGACTCGCGACGGAGCAGTGTTTCTGTGTGTGTGTGTGTGTGTAAAGGCAAAAGGAGGGGTGTGTGTGTGAAGGGGCACGGTGTCAAATTACGCGCCCGCACACAATGGCATGCTGACCCAGGGAGAGAGAGAAAATGGATCTTTAACCTCTCTAATGAGACTTCTTTTGTTATAATAAACAATACACGCGCGCTGTACACACGCATATACAAACACAAAATAAAATATCTTTTACGCGCACACACATGGTCACAGTGTTATAGTAAACAGTACATGCGTGCACGGATGTTGATTATACCAGTGAGAGACGCGCTAAGACCGAGCAGGGGTGACGATTACCCACAATTTCGCAGCGCAAGAGAGAGAAAACCCGTTGGCTTAGTTGTGATCACGTGACTCTCGGCGTCAACACTAAAAGCGCATGCGTGATACATGATACTCGGTACTCGTAAACCAAGACTTGTTCGTTTTCCAAGTCAAAATTTATAAAAAATCTTTGCTCGTCTTGCGGAACACTCGCAAACTGCGTTACTCATAATCCGAGGTTCCACTGTATTACATTAAATGATGTAGATTAAAGAAATGAGAACTAACGTTTATTTGCGACAGGCTGCAAAGTCTCTAAGGATACGATTTAAAAACTAATTGTTTATGTAACAACCTCAGCAGCAACCTCTTTTCCCCTCTCGTCAGTACTAATCACTCAGCATTCAGCATCAGCAGTTTACTAATCACCGCCCTGTTTTTATGCTTGAATGATTCAAAGGTCACTGTGTGGCTTAAACAAAAAACATTCCTCTAAAACTGGTCAGGTACAGGGACGACTAAAAACAAGAGACAAATGAGAGACAAAGAAATTCCTCCAGGAAGTCGGAAGAACTATTCCTCAAGAATATATTAAAAATATAAGAAAGTCTATCTCTTCGGAAGCAAAAATATTACGAAATGTTGGGGGCTCAAGACTTATATAACACAGTGCTACAGTATATACAGTATAAACACTGGTCTAGTATGGTATTCCAGTCTTAAACAAAGTGTTAATTCTCAGCCTTTGGATAGCAATTATTCATTCTCATGAAAGTAAAATTCAAATTAAAAGAACTTTGACCCTTGAACATGATTTCTAAATGAAGTGTGCTCAGTGTTTTGTTTGTATGGTTTTGTATATTTCACTTTCACGCCACTTAGCATTTGGTGCCTTACAGTGAAGGATTATTGGGAAGTATATATAACAAAACTGTACATTCTGTAAATACTGCCAGAAAAACATGGAGTCCAACTATTTTCTGTATTCAGTTTTTACTTTTTCTCCTTATTTTGCGAAAAAGATCGAGCTTTGGGGCTTTTTACAAGTTCTGGAAACAGTAGCTTCTGTACCTGTTATGTTCAATAAAGTTGAATTTACTTATAAATCCCATATGTCTTGTACATCCTTTTCCCTCTGTATCGATGCATATTCCAGTAATGTCTTATGTTTAAAAGCTTAGTTGAAAAGACACTTGTGAATAAATTACTTTTTTCCCTTTCAAAGAACACATACTTCAAAATGTTGTTCACTTAATCATTATTCCACTTATTATAGAATTAAACTCTTTCCATTAGCCTGCCACTTTACCTTATATGGTCCCAGGTTCCCTGTTCCGGCACTCAGTTGCCATGGCACTTAATTAATCTCACCTGCTGCTAGTTATCTGTTGCTCAGTAATTGTATTTATATTCATTAGCTTTTTGACTCCAAGTTTTCTCTTTAACTTGGGTTTATATGCATGTATTTAAGGCTCAGTCACAGACTTTTGGGCTTCCTTAAATCAATTATTTTTTATGTATATGAGTTACTTTACAGCAGAACCTACTTTCAGATAATTTTTACTGATTTTTAAATCCAGACAATTTAGGGGAACAGTTATTGAAGAGCACCACAGTTAATGAAATTTAATTTCTTAGAGTTGGCTTCTATTCTACAAATCTTATAGTTTTTTGTCACCACCTCTATCCAGCTGCAGTTTTAGTACTTGCACCTTGTTAAATTTTAGACTGTTTTAAAGTGATTAAATGGTGGGTTGCAAGATATTTAGTTACATTTTTTATTAAGAGCTTGTTTATTAGATTAAATGTTAAATATGAATTCAACAAACTTTACCATTGGTATGTTTACTGTGTAGCTTAAAGGTAATTAAAAAAAAGTGATGTTAGAAACTACCAACTGCACAGCTTTAACCTTCAGAAAGTTATATGATTTTTATATACGCACACAACATTTATGTTAAACTACACTATACGCTACAATCTCTATAATGAACAATCTGTATGAAGAATTATGGTGCTGAACCACCATGATGTGGGGTGTGCTCAGTGTCCTGACTTGGGTAATAGGTTTCATTCTAATTTAAAAAAATATTAGGGGATAAAAATAAGGGAGAGGAAAATGTCACTCATCTCCTTAATGAAACCAACAAAGTACATGTTCAGATTTGACAAGGATGAATACAGTTTGTGGATGTGGTCGATATGTGTTCAATCTGTCATTCTGGATTCTGTCCTACACATGAAAACTCACTTGTATAAAATATTTTTTACAAAAGCCCTCCTCTCTAATTATCACGTAATCATTTAATATGCAGAGACAGTAATCAAGTCTGTGAATGTACATTCCGATCAATTTAACATACGGAACAATTATTCAACAGGTACGAAGAAGAAAAGAGGAAGCGTAACATTTCAGTGAATAACATTTTATTTTAAATACAGTGGTACCCCAACCTGAATGGCTCTGAACCGTCCATGTTTCATTCATTTCTAATGTGCGCTACAAAGCTAACTAGCTTCTAATAAAAAGCTGAATCCCAAATCCCTCTCTAACCGCTGAACAAAGGCACTACAGTACACCCTAGCACACTAGCTTCTCATTTACTGCTGTTGTAGTGGTGAAATTGGTAATATTTTTAGGTGGCTGCATTTAAAATATACAAGCACAAGACAAACACTACAAAAATTATTATTTTTTTTTAATAAAAAAAAAATTCTATTAAAGGCAATGGTACAAATGTTTATGAATATTTAAATGTTTATGGTGTACATTCTTATGCACTGCCTGGCCAAAAAGAAAAAAAAAAGTCACACATTCTAAGATTCCTCATGCACTTTCACAAATTGAATCCTGGAATATAATATGCCTGTGCAATCAGGAAAAAATTAAAAACTCCATTAGGTGTGATAACCTGTTCATTCAGTACATTCGGGTCATCAGCTGACTTAATTTTTTTGCCACATTAGCTGAAGTAACCGTCATCGACATCAAAAGAGTTTGTAGAAATCGTTAAAAAGTTTAAAGCTAAGAAATATTGTCCACCCAGGCACACCACACAACCTGTTTGTCTTTTTTTGTCTTTTGAGCGTGTTAAGAACAAAACAAACAAAAAAAAAGCCATCACCGCCCAGGTGCACTATGACATAATAGGGCTGATGTCAGCTTGGGCCCTAAATATTTAACTGTGATGTGTACGTGTGTAGAATAGGCCGCAGATGCTGGAAAAAAAGCATCACACTATGATGATGTCACTGAGCGTGATGTCACTGAAAGCATCACTCAATATAATGTCACACAAAGTTATTAACCACTTTTAAAACAAGTTTAAGGCATCGTCACAGCAGGCTGCCAAATCTTAGTCTGTATTAAATGTCAGTAAATTCCTTTATCTTTCAGCTCCTCTTGGACTCGTTTCAAATA
>JAQMYG010000014.1:16644750-16660469 GCA_030014215.1 Clariallabes teugelsi | reverse complement strand
TTATAGTTATCTAGGTACAGATTGACTGCCGCATCATAATATTGCTTTCCATATTATAACATGCTGTAAATTAAATACTTAGACGTTTCGCCAACAAGTAAAAAGATGATTCATTTCCAGCAAAACTCTAGGCTGAGCAATTTGGATGCTCTATCTGAAATCTTGCTGCTACTGTATCTATATTTTCCATCCTCTGACATGATAGTCAGACTGATCAGACACATGAAAACCCTTTTCGGAAATGTTATAAGTGATGCAATAAATGCAAAAGCAATTTATTCAAAATAGTGAGATCACATTTTACAAATGCGCATGCTGCACATTTTCCTGGTATTTGCTCCAAAAGGACACTTTTAAACTCGTCCTGTACTGTACATAGAGTAGCTTAAGCACAGGCTTTTGTGCTTACTCCGTGGTTACTCATCTTATGTATTACAAAGCCTGACTTCGCTATGATAATATCTCAGGAACCAAGGCAACACAAATCCTCCATACGCTTTAACTAATTCAGGAAGAAAAAAAAAAACCCCACAAGGATTACTGACATACATGTATGACATAGTGTGCTATGAACATGACAAATAAAACAAGCTCTTTAGCTTACTGGATACTGCATATGTTTTATCCAGTAAGCTTCATGTTGTAAATGTGAGGAAGCCATATTTAAAAAAAGGTGGTTTATAGAAACATTCACCATACGGACAGGAAATTATTACAATAATTGTAGTTTGCAAGTTAATTTCATATTGTGTAACTAAATATAGATTCACACTCACAAAACCATGCAATATGACGTTTAAAGGTTTATTTAAAGACAATGGTCCAAAACTTTCCATGGCACAAATTTATTTGTGTATTTAAACTTCTTCTTAAAAGTCTGCATAAATTTGATCCGGATTGAATAATTAAGAGAGCGTTTTTACCTTATATATCAAACAGGGCCACGAGCGTTAATAAATTTGAGTCTGGTGGTAAAGTTAATTTACTCGGGGATTACAAATCTGACATCTGGACCTAATTTTAAGAAATCTTGATAAACAGCTCTGGAGCGCTCATTGGCCCTAACAGGTGGCAGGGCAAAGCCCTTCACGTCCAGGGCAAGATCCCAGATAAAACCAACAATAACAGGAGTCACGTTGCTCCAGTAGCCTTTATCATCGCGCACAAAGAGAAAAAAAAATGCTCTGCTTCTTTAGAACTGTAAGGGGGACAGTCTTTAAGGTAGAGGAATAAAAGTCACATGCCTAATTAAAGGCTTTAACTATATATAACGTTCTGTTTTAAAAGCAGTGGAAAAGCTCAATTCAGCTGCTACCTTCCTGGCTGATAGCCAGCAGAGATAGCACTTATAAAAAATTAAACAAGCGTACACCTTAATCATTTGTTCGTGGAACCAGTCGACTGGGACAGCCATGCACTAATGCTTTGGGATTCAACAGTGTTGCCTTTTATTCCTCACAGCCAATTTAAGGATGATAATGAAGCTTATAAAGAGCAGGGAGGGGGGCGGGGGGGAGGTGGAGAAGGAGAAGGAGGGACAAGTTCATTCTCAAAAGACGAGAAAGAGAGGGGCCCCCCGGGCCCCACAGGTGAGGACATCTGAAAACGCATAATCAGCCTTATCTCAGGGCTCACTGTCCAATGGCTTCTTTACTATCAGCCTCGGCAATTGCTATCCTGTTTCACCCGCTCACCAATAATCAGAATATGATTCAAGAGAGACATTGTTCGTTCTCAGGCGAATCCACCCGGTGGAATTGAATTCAGAGTCAGTCATGAGTGCTACTTCCAGACATGTATTGTTTTTACTGAATTAGCATGATGCTCTGATTTCATGTATATTATACCAAATCTGACTTAAAGAGACACATTAAATGAAACATGTTAAATGTTTATGTATTCCTATGAGTATTAGTGGTCACAGGACTCATTGGTCTTAGTGCAGTTACACAGGTTTTTATTGGAATAAAAATAAAAATGAACAAGCTTCAATATTAGTAATAATTGTCAGATTTATGTGTTAGCTCCTAAAATAAAATAAAAAAAGCAACATATTCTTTTCATCCTAACCGTTTACCAGCAAAGTCATATATAAGGCATACATTAATAAGAAATCTACTATAGAAATACTGCAGACTGCAACCACTTATATTCAGGAAGAAATGAGGATATGCAGTGTAAAAGCTTTTTTTTTTTCTTTAACACACACACATACACTAAAAATAAATCTAACCAGTTTTTTTTAAGGGTACGGGCAGGTTGGCAGTTTGGCAAGCCGATCCTAAGTTTTATGTTGTAGTTCTGGGCACAAATCAACGGTCTTTCCAGTTCCTCAGCTATTTAATTTCACCATTGCATTTGCTGTGAAGTGTGTCTGCTTGGCAAGATTAAGTGGTTGATCATGATTGATATCAACATTGTCTTGGGACAGATAGATCTTAAAACCAGGCAAACCTATAGTAATATCTAATTTAATCGCATGGTTGCTGCCCCTTTCCTATACTTCTGAGCTGTTCTGGAGAGAAATTCTTGACAGCTCTTGGTCAATCAATTCTGTGACATCACACGCTTTAATCACCTATGAATTGGCGCAGCATTAGCTACAAAATGTTACAATGCACTTAGAGTATGAAACATCTATAACTCTGAGGTGAACTGTGCCAAACTGTCTAAAAATGCTGAACTGTCAGAAACTGGCTAAAAACTTTTAAGACTTACATACAAACTACTTTGAATCCCATACAGATTTTTCTTGATGATGGATCACTTATGACCATAACTTTAAAACCATTAACAATAACGCCACCCAGGCTTAGCTTCCCCTTGTTCCACTATGATGCCTCTGGCCTCTCGGGCGATGGCTCCATAGGACCTCTGGGCTTGTACTGTGGTGTTCGGAACTGGGACATTAGCAGTGGATCCTTTGGGTGCTATGGGTTATGGGGTGTTGCCTTTGTGTTTGGGTTTTCTAGTCTTGTCCTGGTCAGTGGTTTTCAGTAGTTTGTACTGTTTTGGCTTTTCTGGAGGATCAGCCAGGCAGACTATCCAGTGGGCACTGATGAAGCTTTAGTGACCTGATTGTCACCAGTATGCTCGTATAAAACTGATAATCAGTGTTATTCAATTTACCTGGTGGTGGTGTTAATAATATGGCTGATCTGTGTAAAAAGGTTTCACTTCATGTGCTAACATGTTTTGGATGCTTGTGTCTACAGAAGATATGAACATGGCATAGTCAGTCTCTGATGAAGAATTGCCCAGTTGGAATACACCATTGAGCAGGAGCAGAAGCTAATGACTTGTCCCAAAGGGGGTATTGGGGAGGGGAGGGGGGGGGGTTGGGGAATTTTAATATTTCTATATAAAAAAAAATATTTCTATAATCCGTTACAAAGAAGCACAAATGGGACCTTATGTAGCTTTATGATCCACATACGAATACAGTTCAGTATACTGAGTATACTGAGTAGAATGGCCATTCATCAGAACTTTTCATGAGATCTGATTGACATGCAACACATTTTAATCATTTTCACGAGAATAGAAGTGCAAGGAATTCCCGAAGAGGTCAAAGAGTTCAAATGTGATAGATTGCCCAAGGTTCTGACCTTGTACTGCATCATAATTCATCTTCAGGGAATCTTCTATCTTTCTACGGTTGCTCAGGCAGCGGTACACAGGGCTTTCTCCAACATTACTCTGGAGATTGCATCCAGGGCAATCAGGCCCAGTGTTCCTTTCTCTACAACCCCCTTTACCCCCCACCTCCATTATGGCTATTACGCTTGTATTTGCAGTAATGCTGATATTTGTAGGAAAATTGTGGAGAATTCTACTAAATAATAAGAGTGAGACGGCTAGTGTTTAAATAATAATTACCCAATGATGATCTGAATACAGAAACATTCTCATTCTACTTTGTGTCTTTTAGAAATTATTCAAATGCATTAAATTGGTGTACTTTTGAATACAATATTTGGATCAAACGCATAATGTATTCTAAATGAATATATTTAGAGTTAGAGTTAGGGTTAGTGTTAGAGAGGATTCCATGGGGAACATATGCACAGGTAGTGTACAAACATTTCAGATTTGCCGTAGCTACAATACATGGATATTATGCACTTCATAAATCCCTTTTTCTCCTTCCAGTCTCCCAGTCAACAACATTCATGGTACAAAATTCCCACTTCTAGATGATACAGTATATCTGAACATGAGAACCCATACGATTATTTGGAGCACTAAACTAATTCCAAAGACAGATACTGGCATTGTGTTACACCCCTAATATATTCCACAGTGTATGCAGCAGTTGCTGAATGTCTCCTTGTACATGCACAGAACGTAAATTTTTACACATATTATTTATTTATTTATTTTAAAATAGAATTTGTGATTTTGCATATAATCTTTTTTTCCACCTTATGGAAATTAAATTGATTTGAAATGACTGTGGCACACACTGATAAAATAACCAGCATGCAATGTTTCAAAAGATGTTATTTCTTTTTAATTTTCTTTAAATTTTACATAGCAATGTTTTGGTGTGTGAGATTTGAGAATCAGCTAGGCATGGTGGCTACTGATTATCTAGCTTTTATCAGCTTTATCTATCTTTCTAGCTTTTATCAATATGAACCAAGAGCGATATAAGACTTTATTTTAAAAATAGGATGTTAAAATAAAAGGTTCATTATGCACTTGGGTTCACTCCCAAAGGGTCATTTGGTTGCACAATACAACAAAGTGTATTAGAAGCTAAGAAACCTTTTAGACAAGTCCTTGAAGAGCCTGAGTGTACAGTCTTGACTTATGTTAATGTCATGAAGGAAAATGCTAACTAATTAAACTTGAATATTTATGAAGGCCAAATATTTTCTTTATGACGTGTGATTATATGCCCTCTAGATTTTACATGAGGTCATATCTTCACAGTTTTCTTCAGGAACCCAGACACATCACTGGTGTCCTAGTATTTAACCCATCCACCAAGATGTTTCCATGCCTTGACTCTATCACGCTGGCACTTTCACGAGCGAGCATGAAAGAGATTAACGGCTGCGCCGAGCTGTCTTCTTCGGTGCAAATGATTCACCTGTGCATTCCCTCAGCTGTGCTGCAAATTATGCAGCATTATTTATTTGCTCGCATGGAGGGCAATTTAACACTGCAAGTAACACTACATGGACCACTTAGACCTTGGAGTAAGAAATGTCTTTTAACTCTGAAAGCCCTGAGCTACTCCTCACCTCTTTGTGAGTCATTCTGCTGACGCACTTGAGTGTCACTACTTGGGGATTTGGGCTTTGCAGTCCCTTGACAAAGCACTATAAAAGATTAATCCAACATTCATTGAAGCTAATTAAGAGAGAGAAGGCAAATTTCAGAAGACTGGCTAGAAGCGATCAGCAAATGAGGGCTTGATATATTAGGTAGGCAATAGTGCATATTTATACACCCAGTAATGAGTATACAGAAAAACACCTGTACAGTAATCCAATCAGCCAATCATGTCACAGTGTAAAATCATTCAGACAAAGAAACTGATGAATTTCCACATTTCCATGAACGTAAGCATATTATATGGCACGGCGTTGTAGTTCCCGCCTCAAGTCTGTGTGTATGGAGTTTGCTTGGTGGGTTCCCTCCAGGTCCTCCAGTTTCCGCCCACAGTCCAAAGACATGCAGGTTAGACTAATTGGCGTTCCCAAATTCCCCATAGTGTGTGAATGCACATGTGAATGCTGACCGTAGGTCCTACCACAGTCAAAAAAAAAAATAATTGGAACAAATACAATGGTAAACGCAGTTGGCCTCCACAGTCCCTACAGAGGTTCCTAGATGGATGGATGGAAGCATACTATAGCCTCACATTCCTCTTCCTGGATGGCAATATGGTCTTTTGGTGTTGGAGCCCATTTGCCTCAAGGTTCAAGATGCAGTCATCATAATTGTATGGAGAGGTCATTGGAGTTGCTGAGCCTTCCAGTAAGCTCAAACCTCTCCTTCCAGTCTGGCCATTCTCTTCAGACCTCTCGCAAATTTCTGAAATACTCCCACCTGCCCATCTGGTGCTGAAGTCACTGAGATCAGATTTGTTGCACATTCTGTTGTTCCTGGATTCCAAGCTTGTAAGCTAGAAATAGGAATCTGACGCTACAGAGTGCAGGGGTTCAAGGAAACTAGACAGTTGAAGACTAGAAAAACATCATTTTTTTTTTTTTTTTTTTAACAGTACGCTTTTGGTGTTTGAATGATTTTTGGCATTGCACCAAATGCTGTAACTGTATAATTGTACATGTGTTCCTAATAAAGTGGTCAGCGGATGTAAAAGAAGAGGATACTGTAACTTTAATTAATAATGAGCAAATAAAGCAAATAAACAATTTTTTTGTGTATAAAAGCTATTTACCATAAATTTAGCTTATTTCAGAGTATCAGATCATCGAGTAGGTTACGGAAATAAGCAGATGTGTGCTCATAAATAATTGCCCCCCACAAATAATAACATCTTATAAACAGTAAAATAGACATGAAACTTGTATGTAAAGTGATATCCTACATTTATCATTTAAACACACTCACACACACACTCACACAAAATGCCACCCACACTTTCAGCTCCTGATATTCGTGTCTGACTATCATAGCAACTCTCACACCCAGCAAAAATAAAAACACACTTAGCCCTGTCTCTCTTCAGCTCATAGAAATTCTGAGAGTGGCGACCTTTTGTTATACCCGATCCACCAGTTTTTTTGGTCAGGGCTGCCGTCAAAACAGCTGTGCAGACGTGCAAAAACAAAAACAAGCTTGATTGAAAGCCATTGAATAAGCACTTCAGTGATTATGCATATTGTACTGGGAAATTGATCCCTCCTCGCTTCGGTTTTGCGTGATAGGGAGAGGGCAGCCAGCTCTGTGGAAAGTGCGGCTGAGAGAAGTGCCAGTTAGACTTCTTATCATGCTTTCTTTTTTTTTTTATTTTCCTCCACATTATAAAAAAAAAAAAACACCCTAAATGTGTAAATTGCAATTAATCATATGTTGACAAACTGATGCACAACTTTATCTGCATCGTTTATCTTTTCAGTGTATTTACATAGCATTAAAGCTGATATGATTATTGACTGCGATCTATTAAATGGTAATCTATGGCAAATCAGACATCACAGTCAATGATGCGGAGGAAAAATATTTGAGCCTGTCACCTTTTACTAAGCATTTCTTTCACTGTCTGAACAACGACCTGTCACTGATTAGGTCTAAGAAGAGAGCAGATGCTTTATTAAATCACTTTACAAATGTGTTAATCTTAAAGAGAGAGAGACAGAGAGAGAGAGAGAGAGAGAGAGAGAGAGAGAAAGCGAGAGAGAAGGAGAGAGAGTTAATGCATCAATACACATGCTGAACAAAATCACCACACGCTAAGGAATAAACAGCATTCAGACATCTTTTTTTTCCCTCATATCCAATCCTGTGCAAACACACAATGCCAAGGGTCCATCCTCTAAGCCAGAACGAGAAAAGAAAGGTCTCTCTCTCTCTCTCTCTCTCTCTCTCCATATCCTTGGTTGCTCAGGCTGCCGAGTGGTAGGTGCTTGTTTGTCAAAGGGGCTGAGAGCCTTGTCCATTTTGACATTCACATTCTAGCAGTAATGATCCTAAAAGCTGCAATTAAGCTGACTGTCACATCCCAGGGAGCACGCGGGCAGACACGCCAGGCCTCTGCGCCCATTTCACCCACCCAGGATTATTCTCACAAGACCACATTATTTTCCCCAACATTCTCTCTCTCTCTCTCTCTCTCTCTCTCTCTCTCTCTCTCTCTCTTTTGCTTCTTTTTATTTTTTATTCCCATTTCATTGTTTAGCATTCTGCTGGTGCTATTCAATGTTACAAAGCATGGACCAGGTACTATTTCGCCAATACAAAGCATATTAGAAAATGTCTAGATCTTGTTTAGAAAAAAAATTAATAATAATGAGTTATCATTATATAAAATTAAGTAATAATGAGTAATATATATTATGAACAACAATAAATAGGTGGTTGTAACCTTATTACAACTTTTGTTAAAATTAATATATAAAACAAGGTTAATAACTTGCAAATGTTCCTGTATTGATCGGATTCTTCACATAACTCTGCTGTTACAAAAGATGACCAAATAAATATATAAATCAATCAATAAATCAATAAAGCAAATAAAAACATACTGGAAATGTGGATGAGAACATAAACAAGCCAGCAGGATGGAAAGCAAAAACTCTGTCATAAAATCATGAAAAGGACACAGAAAACACCAGGTGGGCAAAGCTATCAAGCCCACACACACACACATGCGCACACACACACACACACACACACACACACAACAGGGAAAATCATTTTAATTAGCTGAGTGAATGTGATTTGCTGAATGCGGGAAGCAGTGCTCGGTGCACATTAAAATTGGTCTAATTTTCAGCGGAAAAGTCCCACACGAGCAGCCCTGGCCATAGTCAATCAAGTTAAAAGCTATGGGTGCTTAATTTGATTTACCAATATAAAATGCAAATGAGGTGATTAAGTGAAGTGGGGAGGCAGAGTAGGAGCCTCTTTTAAACCATCAAGTTAAATGTGAGCAGACAGTGGACTGGCGGCACCAAGAATGTTTTAGCATATTCGTTTGATTAGAGCTACAAAAATTTAATTAGTGCAGCTAATTGCTTGACAAATTGCTCTACATTACTGAAAAAAAGCCATTTTTTCCCCCTTCCCAGACAGTACAATCCAGCCCCATCCCCCCATGTGGATTTGGATTTTCTGTCCAAATGGTCCCTGCCAATATGTGAAAAGCGTAATTAAATAAATGGAAGATGGCACAACAGTGTCTTACAAAAGCAAATGAGATAATGCCCGTAATTACGCAGCACACAAGTCTATGTCCATATGCTGTACTCCTCTTCTGGCTCTCTCAGATACTTCAACAGCACAAAATCTAATAAGCCAGGGCTCCTTAACTAGGTGAGGCTCCTTATTGGTAGAGGAGGACAGATCAGAAGTGTGATCACAACACAATCTGCAGGACACAAGCACACGTGATCTTATTCGACCCTAGGAAAGCTCACTGTATACAATATACTGTGTTTTAAAATCTATCACTGGCGATACAACTGGCGCAGGAAAAACAGGTGGTCCTGTTTTGCTTCGGTTTAATCCATGTTGAATCAATACACAAATCTTTGCATTTATGTACACAATAACCTATATCACAATAGCAATCATAATGGGAGAAGTCATTACAGGATGGCCCCGCCCCCATTCATAAGGCACAAGGGATCACTGAATGGCTTTATGAGGATACAAATAATGTCCTTCAAGGTTGTCAGGTCACAACGTAATTATACACCATTGGTGGATTTTGGACCAGTTTTTTAGATGCAGTTTAAAAATGTGACTTTCTCTGTACTTTAATACAACATATTGTATGCTGTAGAATGGTTTTTAATAATATACTGTATAAAATTATATTTTAGCGTTCATTAAGTTTTAAAAACATCCTTTTGTCATCTTACCGTACCAGTTTTGACAAATAAAAACACATCAATTTCCCTAATGAAAATCATGCAGACATATTGCTGTAATTAATTTCTGTATATATTACCATATCATGAGAGCTATTATGGTTTTCTATTATATTTATTATTGTTCTATTGACAGCTGATAAATTATCCAGAAATTTTTTTTTTAATTTATTTATTTATTTATTATTGTTTTTTTGCTTTTAACATCCTACATGTTTCTTCTGCAGAGGAAAGTAGGTTTTTAGTGTTGAATAATTTACTACACTTTTTGATTAGAATTAGAGATTAGCTTGATTTCTGTGAGAAAAAAAGTTTTAGGAGTATATGTACATTTTATACACATATCTTGTGTCTATGTGACTTGATGTCTATGTGAAGCAACTGGGACTGTTATTGGGATTGTTCTGCTAGGTGGTAAGAAAAAAAAAAAACTCATTGATCCAGGAAAGAAATAATCAGATCAGTAATCACACTGGAATATATCTGCATCACTATGAGTAAATATGATTATTAATAGAAGCTAAGTAAGATTTATTAACCCTAGTCCCCTGTTATGTTTAGAGATCTTTCTGTTCCAGCTGCACTAATCATCATATTTATATAAATTTCCCAAAAAATACTGTCATCAGTGTGTGTTCACATGATAAGCATGCTATGAAATTGAAGTTACAACTGGCTTTCTTGGTTCCCACATTATTACTGGTTAGTTCAAAGTTAAGGTGGTCTCCTGGGATAGGCACCAGGCCCCCTGCGACCTTGTATACAGTATCAAGCTGTATAGACAATGAGTGAGTGAGTGAGTGATTGAGTGAGGGAGTGAATATACAGTGATGGCTAAAAGTATTAACATATGCCATGTATTATAATTCTCCCTATGCACAAAACAGCAGAGGCAGAAAAAATACACAACTTCAGTATTTAAGTCAAAGTACAGATACAGCTTGTTAAATGTTACTTTCATACAAGTGAAAGTTCTACTGTCAGATTTTTACTTAAGTTAAAGTACAGAAGTACTTGCTTTTAAAAATGCTTAAGTATGAAAGTAAATTTTCTAAATAGCATTGTTTTGTTGTTTAATAATTGTATAACTGCCACAACACTTACAATTCATTTTTGTAAAATCTTTATTGTACAGATCAGACCTTAAACAATGTAACAAAATTAAAACAGGGGTCTGTCTGAGCATGTGTGAGCATGAGCATGTAGAGAAAATGTGTGTGGGGAGAGAGAGAGTGTGTGTGTATACAGTATGTGTGTGTTATGGGTAGCAAAACTAGTCACATCATATTGAGGGTGCTCTAAACATAAAGAATATTTGAATGTTTCGGAAAACCGAAATAATTTTCCCAAGTATGGATTTGGAGAACATGGATTTCCACATTGCATGGAAGGACCTGCCTCATCCTCCATTCTCCTGCCAAGTGACGAACCGTGTCTAAAACGTTAGGGAAAAACTGAAATTAGGTTACTGTTGATAGGCTGCTGCAGTGTCACCTGTAGATGACTTAATTATATCTTATGAGGGAAACAGCAACAAAATAGCCTACTAAGACTTTCAACCTTTTTTTTTTTTTTTTTTTTTTTTTTATAAAGGTACTTGGCCATTAGGATAAAAAATATAGTGGAGAGAAAAGTAAAGTAAAGTAAAGTAGTGATAAGTAAATGTAATTCATTACTGTCCAACTCTCCAAAACAGGTGATGTCACTAATTACTTCTCTGCTATCTGGCTGGAAAATTTGTGATAATGAGAATGAGCTGGTTTAGTTAACTAATGAAACAAATATCTGTCCGGACTTTTACTTTCTAAATCCGGGATGTCCATGTCTGTACAAAAACTGCCTAAACTAAGGAATTCTCAAGTGAACCGTGAACTTCTATTGCAAAATTTCTGTATATGATCTTCAGGAAATGATCAAGCAGGCATGAATTGGGTTGAGTGACACCAGAGTACTGCAGATTTTTCTTTTTGACTCTATGACCAGCCGGATCCAGAAGGTTTTGAAGAATAAAGGACTTCATACCTAATATTGATTGTTGTCTAGCAACTTGTATTGCATCAAATAACAAATTATTCTTATACTATCTTCATTGTCATTATTAAAAAAAAGAGAATGCTATTGAAAAAAAAAAGACTTTTACTACTTTACTTTTATCCCAATGTGTGTATCATGCACACACACATTTACTAGGACAGTTCAGTACTGGGACAGTTTAGATTATTTTTGGGTGGTCAGAGGGAACAGGATAACTTGTAAAAGAACACAAACAGACACAGGATGAACATGCAAAACAGCACAAATAGTAACCTGAGCTTAGGATCAAACCAAGAACCCTGGAGCTTTGAGGTGGCAAAGCTGCTTCCTGGGCCTCGGTGCTGCCCCAGAAAGCCAGTAGTTTACACAAATGACTCCTGAGCTAGACGAACAACCAGACAAATCACACCAGACCTCTACCTCACATACTTTCACTGTAAAATTTTATTGTTATAAATTGAATTGTATGATTAAACAGAAGGAACGTAATACCATTTTGAACCATGGTTTGGTTTTTATAACATGATCCATAAATTATTGAACAGTCTACACACATAACATGTTTATTTCTTTTGTTTAGCCCTGTTTAAAGAACCTCTGGCACATAGTCAGATAATTTACACCCTGCAATTTTAATAACTCATTTTTTTATGATACAGTTTGCTGTTTTTTTCCCCGCACTTGTTTTAATTTGGCTCAGTGACTGCTTTGCTGAGTGGTATTCAGTTCTTCACCTTTCAGCATTATTTATTCTATGAATAGCTTAAAATGGGTCCATGGCCTTTATATTTGCATTTTCAAGTAGTTTGTAAACCATGTAATTATTTGCCAGAGAAGGGTTTAGGTTATTATTTTTATGCACAGTACAGCACAGATCATTCAGCTAATTCAGACTCCCCTGCTCATGAACTTTGCATGAGATAAAGATGGGCATGACAGCCAAAAATACCGGGGCTCTGTAAACAAAGGTCACCTGGGTCAATAGTTTAGTATTTATTTATTCAGTAATTGTTCCATCTCTTAAACAAGATGAGGTGTGAAAAGTTAAGGGCTTTGACATGAAAGTAAGTGTACCTATCCATCAATTAGACTTGATCTTAACTGAAACCTCCATTTTGTCCTTTGAGGTAATTGTGGTGTTCAGGAGATATTGTTGGACCGAGGACACTCAAACAGGTAGATATAAGATTCATTCTGTCAGAAATAATGAAACGTTAGACAATTTAGCACCAAGTGCTGAGTAGAAACTAGCCAATGTATCATCTCGAGGCCAAATTTACTTAAAATTGTAGAGTTCAGTTGAGGCGATTGGGCATATCATACTACAGGAGTGATTCCACAAAATAATAATAACAATAGTACAGTAATTCCATAATATATTAATATTTATAGGGCAAATAAGAGGATGCTTGAATAATGAGAAAATAGTAATATCTCCATGGGAAAAAGATGATCTCATCAGGTTTTACTTTGTGGAGACTTTTAGATAGTTCTCATGAGGATGACCGCATTTCCCCGTCCCCATAAAAAAAGTAAATAAAAAAAAGGAAGGACAAATAGGTAGAATATTAAAAAAAAAATTCTTTGGCTACTGAGAAACACTGTCCATGTGCAATGAAAAGTGTGTCAAATGGGTTTAAGGAAAGACGGTAGGCTGCTAGTAAGGCTATTTATACTGGTTTTGGCTATTATTGGCTTCTCACTAACTACTCACTTTCTTTTCTTTTTTCTTTTCTTTTATGTATTTGTGATGAGCCTTTTCTCTTTCATTCCACCTCTTCATTTATTCATTTATTCACTCATTCATTTAAATGTCTACATTAACCTGTGACACTGACCAGTTTTATCTTGGTTGAGGGTCATCTTCTTTTCTGGCATGTTTTTGGATGTGGGAGGAAACCAGAGAACTTGGAAGAATCCCACAGATGCAGAAACTCTATCCACTAACCAGAGCTCAGGAGTGGACAAATGACCCTGGAGTTGCAATGCGGCGTGCTGCAATATTTATACAGCATATTATATGATTCAAGTCAAAAAAGTTTATGGATAGATTTGGAGACTGGCTTTACATGTTGTGTCTCTCAGAACATTTGATTGAACTATGTGTTGCTCACATATTTGGAGCACAATTCCAAAATATATTAAATTCATTCTTAAAATGCATATTAAAGCTCTTACTTACTCTCACTCATTCTCTAGACCACCTATCTTGTTTAGCATCCAGGTGGCCGGGAGCATATCCCAGGGTACTCAGGCCACAAGGCGGGATACACCCTGGATGGGATGCCAGTCTATAGCAAGGCACAGGCGCACACACTATTTATAACAATTTATAACAATTTAGAAATACCAATTAGAGTAATATGTATGTCTTTGGACTGTTGGAGGAAACCGGAGAGCCCAGAGGAAACCAAGCATGGGTAGAACGCACACAGACCTGAAGGTATTTTTTTATTTTTTTTATTTTTTATCCATGACGTATTGACTTTTGGGACATGAATCCTGCATGCATAACAATTCAGGGATGAGTTACAAAATTCTACTATGTGTAGATATGCAGAAATCAACCTCAGCAGTAGTAGATACTTTGAGAACCACTCAGGCAGATTTAGCAGAGTTGAAAACTGTCAAATAATTTATTGAAAAAGTGGTTAGAAAGGATGTGCAGCTGTGACAACAGGTCAGAAGATTTCTTGGCAAAAAGCATGATTTAGAGACACTGTGTGACCTTCAGCAAGTAAATAAAATAACCTTCGGAAGTGTCTTACTTTTTCTAAGGACAGTGTTGTAATTCGATGCGGTACAAATACTGTTACTGCATGTAAGTAGAATTTTCTGTACTTTGTTATTTATCTTTCGGGTAACCTTCACTTTTACACCATTACGTTTCCTAAATAAAATGTACTTGTACTTTGACACATTTGCCAAAACATCTTTGTTACTTATTACTACAAAATAAAAAGGAGAAGAAATTGTTAGACTGCAAGAAAGCTGAGAAAAGTTTGGTGAATCAGTTCTCCTTAACTGCAAGTTAATGCACCAATTCGAGTGGCCTTATTTTCAAGAAATAAGAAAATTTTTATGCAGTGAAGTGAAAGATTTTTTCTCCTGGATGAGGTGCCTCTTATGCCTACCAAAAGTCACTGACAATACTGGAATTGAAAAATTCGTCTAACCTGAAAAGCACATCAAGGTAGAATAATTAATATTGTTTTAGTGGAGCCTCAATGATATTTAACATTACTTAGTTTGTTATCATCTTAAGTCTGTTCCAATTTCTGGCTAATGTGATGACCAGGCTAACGTGTGGTAGCTAACGTCGCAGATTAGCCTAGGTGCAGATTTTTAATTACACCATATTATGCTTAATATAAGAAACCAGAATAAAATTCTTAATCAAAATTGTAACTGCTAACCCCCTTTTCTTTTTACTCTCCATACTTAAGTCCATTTAATATTAAACAATTACTTTTGTTCATTTGATATCAGATACTTTAAGATTTTTACTCTAGTAATATTCTAAATGGTGTTTATACTGTAACTTCTACAATAATAATTTTCTGGTATGGTTTTCCACTTTTAAGTATTGCTTTCAGGTACTTTATACAAGACTTTGTAAGGCTTATAAGAAAACTCTTTCCTCAAGGCTGCTTTTAAAAACTATAGCAAATATAAAAAGTATAGCAAATATCATATAATGTACATTACTTTAAGACTTTGACTCAAGTAATATTCTAAAAGTTGATTTTAACTTTTACTGTAGTCATTTTCTGGTAAGATTCTTGCCCTTTTACTCAAGAATTGCTTTAAAGTTGTTAGTTCTTTGGCTGCACGCACTGAGGGATCCCTACAGTGGACCGTCCGATCCGCACATCAACTTGGCACAGGTTTTATGCCGGATGCCCTTCCTGACACAACCCTCCCATTTTATCCGAGCTTGGGACCGGCACTGCATCCAGTGGCTGGGGGGTTTGGGCATTGGCTGAGAATCGAACCTTGGCCTTCCACACCAATGCCCTTCAAGTATTGCTTTCAAGTACACTACCGTTCAAAAGTTTTAGAACACTTTCTAACTCCATGATGGTTCCTGATTTTTATTTCTTTCTACATTGT
>JAQMYG010000014.1:16543590-16555351 GCA_030014215.1 Clariallabes teugelsi | reverse complement strand
AAGTAATAGAGGAATTGTATGCCCCTTAATCAAGCCCTGTTTAGACATTTTGTAATTTTACACATAGTTAAGCACAAACACTTTATTTTGAATTTTTTAATACAAAATAGGCAGGTAAATTATGTAAAATAGATAATCATTTAGAACATTCTACCCTGAATGGCCAAATTCCAAGATTTACTTTGAAATGAAAAGCACTTTAGTATTTGAGTCTGTCTAACTCACTCCTCACTTGTACGCTCTACTCAAGCAAATCAGCTTCCAATGCTTTGCTAATACCGCCATCAAAACCATTGTGTATGTCATCTTGTAGATCGCTCTACGTTACATTCTGGAAGTTGAAGTTTTTGCATGGTCTGGTGTTGTCCTATTAGACACCATTGTAACCATGCTAGAATTGCCAGCATGGCAAATGACTGCTAACTTCTCAAGGAATATCTAAACTAAAGCACAAACAAATTATCACCAGAGCACATATGCAGTCACAGTATAAATATACTTAATGTGTTTCAGGGTGAAGTATTTCTTTGAAGGCTCGTGCTTCCAGTCATTAAATAAATATCGTTCAGTCCTAAAGAACTCGAGTGCTAATACGCTAGCACTTCCTACATGTTGTTTCAAAATATGCTTATGCAAAAACTACATAGTGACTGAGTGCTAGTTTGACTAATCACACCAATTAGCAAACAGACTCTCACAGCCTTTGTCAAAGGATATATATCAAAGGAAAAAGCACAGGAGCTTTCTTTATATCACACATTTCAGAGAGAAAAAGCATCGCCAGGCCCGAACCCTGCCATCAGTGACGATCAAAGACAGGCTGGGAAGACAGCTGTCAGACATCCACCTTCAAATGCATCAAACATAATTACATCGAGTGCAGACCTGACTTGGACAACAGTGTGTGTGTGTGCGTGTGTGTGTGTGTGTGTGTTTTGCCTCCCAGCCTCTCTAAGCCTTGAATAGTCAAGAAGAAATGAGCCTGAAACAATATTCTTTTCCTCTGTATGCTCCGTGCAAGTAATTGTCCTGATTTCCAGTCTCAAGGCCTCGGTCCCAAAATGACTTCATTGTGTAAAAATGGCTTTATTTTGAGGCACCTGATCTTCATCCGATGGTATTTTGTCACGGGCTTTGAAGAGCGCCAAGATTCATATATACAGAAATATGAGCAAATTGCAGCATTTTTCTTTTATTTCAGAGACACAAATGTAATTGGATCAAGAGTGAGGGAATTACATCCGTCCTTATTGACACTGGCATTTTGTCTAGGCTCTACTGCATTGGCAAAAACACACAAAAAAGTGCAACAATAATATATTTTTTTGTTTTGCGAATATTACTTCTTTGTATTAATTCTCTTTTACAAAGCCATAGCCTCTTATGGAAGGCCTTGAAAAATGCACAGGAGACACATTTAGTGCTCCCTTAAAAAAAAAAAAAGAAAGACGGTATTGGTGCCAGTGGGATAAGTTACACAGCCTGAACGATTGAGTTAATTAAATGGTCTGGCAAATTTCTAAGGTCTTTATGAGAATGCATTGTGGATCTTACAGTAAGACATATTTTAGAATATTTCCATAAGACTGATTATTAGTAATAATACACAATCAATGGCTTGTGCTCATGCCTGCAAGTTGAAGGTATAGTTTAGGGTTGTGTTTTTTTTTAAGTCTGTCTTACAACAGGTATTGCTCAAATTTCCTGTTCTGCAAACAGAGAGTTTGTCAACCACAATGTAAGTACAATAGCCATCCATCCATCTAGTAACCTCTGTAGTGCAACTAGGGATTGTGGAGGCCAATGGTAACCATTCTATTTATTCCTATTTTGTACAACCATGGTAGGACCTCTGGTCAACATTCACACTCACTCAGACACTACCGGCAATTTGGGAACACCAATTAGCCTAATCTGCATTCTTTAAACTATGGCAGGAAACCAGAGCACCCGGAGGAAACCCACTAAGAATGGGGAGAACATGCAAACTCAATGCACACAGACTCAGACCGGGAATCGAACCCAGGACCTGGAGGTGCAATGAGACAGTGCTAATCACTAAGCCACCGTACTGCACAAGAGACATAACCAGAGTCAAGTTCCACAACCCTGAAAATATCTATTCCAAATAAGCTAAATCAAGTTGGCACCTTTCAAAGTTATGACATATTTAGAACAAATGTAACTACTAACTGAACTAGCTGTATGGCTAACCAGAACTAGCCATACAGTATGTCAAAAGAGAAATACAGTAGGAGTGGGTTTTGGCACCTACTGTAACAAGGGTTGTGGAATTTGACCCAGATTACTTACATTGTACTTGTGTCCCGAGTGACAAACTTCACAGGCAATGTGCAGAGCAGAAACACTTACAATGACCAAGATCTACCACAATGTATTTATATGCACCCCAATTATGATTTAAGACAAACTTGAAGAAAAAAAACAAAAAAAAACACCATGGAGCACAAAGTTCTAATTTGGTTCTTAGAAATTGATTTGATTAGACAATTTTACACAACTCCATATATCTGGTTATCAAAAAGCAATTTTTATACTGTACCTAATCAAAGCTCACTCTCTTACACAAGGGCAATTGGGAATTGTTTGCCCACACCGCTGTAAAATATTTAGACCAGCACCATGGCAGCACCGATTACTCTATCTACGTAGAGACGATAACAAACAGTAAATGCGTATTTCTGCCACAGGTTTGAAGTGACAAGCTGGCATATTGCTCCCCTGGCTCCTTTCATGAGGGGAAAGGGGTAGATAAGCTGGCTCTGATCCACCCAATGAAACGGCTTCAGCCCATAGAGATCATGCACTCTCCTGAGGTGTTGTAAGCAGGTAGAGCTTCCGCCATTCTGCCATTCTGATGTGCTTTATGTCTTTTTAATTGTCTGTAGGTCACCATTGTTGAATTCGTTGTTTAATGAAAATGGATGAAACGTTACATTTCAGTATTTATATTGCCTCTATTTATGAATGCAGTATATTGCAGTTTATGTTGTGTTTGATGAAGCTCCTACTATATATATATCGTATGTGGTACAGGTGTCTTCTAAGATCATTGTTGAGTGATAATCACACTTAATGCTGTCTGTCTTAATGTTGACATGCTTTTGGGAAACTCAGCTTAACTCAGCCTTTAATTTGAAGATGAGGTTTAAAAAAAACTCCCACTGTTTCCTGGGTTCTTCCAGGACCTCTCAAACATTTTAGAAACACCAGGTTCATACAGTACACTGTGTTGCCAAAGACAATGACGATGATGGAATTATACAAGTTTCTACAGAGAGTCAGGACCTTCATGCTCTCAATTTTTGCCTTTGTGTTTTTTTTAAATGACATACATCTTGCAAGACAGGGCACAACTGAGCAGTCGAGGGTTAATTATCTTGCTCAAGGACACAACAATGATATCTTGATGTTGCTGGGATACAACCATAGCTGAACAGTAGCCTAGAGACCTGAACCACCGAGCTACCACTTTCCTGAGCCACAACTATTGAAGTTAGGGCAAGAGTCGCTTTCATATCTACAGATATTTGCTATTAGTTCCATTGTAGTTACTGAATAATTTATAGTTTTTGCTGAATAGTATGCTTCGCAAGATTAAGAGGATAAACCTACAATGCATTGGTGGCTCCTCTGACCGGTATTTTCAGTTTTGGTAAGATTGTGGAAAAAAAATGATTGTATTACATAGTGAAAAACTGAGAAGATCTGCAAGAACTGTTGCTGTTCCCTGCTGGGGTTTTTTTGCTAATATTTTTTTGTAATTTTTAATTTTCATATACACAAATGACAATGAAATCACTGATTTCTTTATTCATATACTGTATGCTTCACTAAATTATAGAGCCTATATCATGGTATCTCTCCCATCCTCCCTGTTTCATAGCAGTGCACATACACATAGTGAATTCTGGTTATCTTGATTCTTAAAGCAAATAAACATATATAAAATTAGAATTCGGCATTTGTAAATATGAATACATCCTAGCGTAAGACTGCCCTCTGCTGTATCCTCAGGAAGCCCATGGTGTGTAATCGGAGAGAGAGAGATGGAAGAGTCACAGCAGTTAAGTTGATTTTTATAGTTATAAGTGGTTTTTTAATTAAACTATTTTTTTCTATTCTAAATTACTTGCAATTAATTATAATGTTTTACTGTAACGTTTAAATTTCTGATCTGTTTTTTTTTTTTTACCTAACTTTGTATATTGACAAATATATGTGTGTTGACTTCCGCAAGTTGTATGTACTGTATAGGTGCAGTTGTGAAATCATATTGTAAGGCTTCTTCACTTCATCGAACCACAAAAAAAGTGGACAAGATTCCTTTATACATGTATGCCCTGGGTTTCCCATTAGACTCCCTCTCCAAATGTACCAGATCTTGTTGAAATGATGGAGGGTGAGGTCTGGGTCAGTGCTCTGACAAGTAAATGTCATCGTCAGACCTCTAATGCTTGACCGCTATATACCCCTGAGCGCTGTAGAGACCAGTTGAGTGTGTTTGGAAAGACTGGATAAAACACTAACTTGACCATCACATAACTTGCAGGTCTCCTATCACCCACGATTAGTCAAGGGATTTCAGTAAAAAAAAAAAAAAAAAAAACAGTGGAAGGCCAGGGTCCAACACTGTATAACACAGTTTGTGTCAAATTCACAAGAAACTTATAAGGGTTTTCTGAGGCTTTCATGTAGAAGATCAAAACACTTTGAGGATACACCAGATATTACATAGCTGAAAATACCCTCGAGCAAGGACATTAACCCTGAACTGCTCAGATCAAATGTAAATTGCTTTACAACAATACAAAATGCAATAATAATAATAATAATAACAATAATAATAATAATAATAATTTGCTAAATGAATATGTGTAACATAAATGTAGATGCTAGACACATGCTCATTGGGCTCCTTCAGACATATTTGATTCGTACAGTATGTGGTCAAATGAACCACTTTCCACTTTTTCTGGCCAGATTTCCAGTTTTTAAGTCTTTCAGCCCCCCACACCATCTGTATCTGTTTTCAGTAGTAGCTTTCTTTCTATTGCCGTTTCCCACAGAAGCCAGAAAGCCCTCCTGCTTGGAAATACAAGTCATCTATGAATTTCCCAGCAGTCACTGGGAATGTGAAGGAAACAAATGTGTTGCATTTAACAGTGTACAGCAAATCCAATCAGTGTTATGCTGAATTACATTTTTTCAATGGTTACTTGCTTATGAAGTCAGTGCTATGTAACATTGAGAATTAATGGATCATGCAATATACAGTACTATAGAGGGTTACAGATGGCTATAGGAGGCTAGGAGAAAGGATAGCAGGGTGCCTTTAGGAATTTGGTCTACTACTGTTGCAAAGTATTACATTTAAACATTAAACAATAAACTATTGTATATTCTGATTTTTATATATATTTGATAGTTTACCTGCCTTTTGTTTATTATTATTATTATTATTATTATTATTATTATTATTATTATTATTATTATACTACAGTTCAATTTTATTAACACATACAGTAAAAATAACAATGTTATTGTGACTGTAGTGTAGGCATTAAACATTATCCAACTAATTCGAACTTGTTGGGCTTGAATGTCTTATATTTGCGTTTTATTTAATGAGCATGGAATAAATTGTGACAGGGAGTGCAGTTCAACGACATGGGTTTCTTAGTTCCTGTTATCATTTAGACTATAAGAAGTCATTCCCTCAAAAAAAAAAATTTCTTGAAGTTAATTAGACAAAAAAAAAATCTATCTACAACTATGACTAACCCGTGGTGCAAAATTAATGACTGTTACACTAAAGACTTTTAAAAAAAATCATTTTAACAATTTAATATTTTTCTTTGTTAATTGATATTTTTTTATTATCATTATTTGCCTTAGAATATGCCATATAAGGGCTTATATACCAAATATTAGCTGTTGCAATAGGCACAGTAACATATTAGAACATGTACGCTCAAGCAGTACCACAGAATAGCGTTCATCCCATCATCCAGAGATTGGAAGTATAAATTCCAACAATGCTGCAGCCATTTATAGACCAGACTCCAAGGGAGAAAAATTGCCCTTGTCCTGTCAATCACAACAACACTAGCCAATCATGGCTGCCATTGAGCTCACCCAGGCAGAAGTGGGTGGATAGTGTTTTTTTCTGATGCTTCTGATATTGCACAAGCAGCGGTTTGAAAAGATGCAGTCAAATTGGCTTCAAGTGCCTTGAAGGAAGCACATGATAGCCTTCACCCTCCTTGGTTTGTTTGTAGCTGTTGTAATATAGGGGACAGTTCTCTGACAGGTGGGAACTGGCCATGACTAAACTATGAAGAAAATCTTGGGGAAAAATACAAAAGAGCATATTAATATAAACCTGTGATTTGAATTACAGCCTGCTGTCAGACCTGCTGTTCTGGAAGAATAATCAACCCTGACCAATCATACCAATCAGAATCAAGAACAGTGCTGTGTGGTTATGTCAATTCTGATCTTATTCTTAATGCTGATTGAGAATCTGTCTAAGGAGTGCTTTCCTCTGTGAAGCTTTACAATCCTGGCACCAGGTTTTAAGTACCGTCAGTAGGAAGACCTTGAGTCGTATACGCACATGTAGCCATGCTTAACACCTCCCACTGTTCACCACTGAGGACCAGTCAGATTCAAAATATTCTTGTTGGATACATGAAGCCCTGTGGATACAACTGCCTGTTTCTGATTAAACATCATTCCTCTTGTTCTCTGTTCCACTGCCTGCTGCGCTACTGTAGATTAGCTCTCAATCACAGCATGCCCATCCAGCACTCTAATAACAGTAATCCTGTATGAGGATTCAGGGCTGAATAAACTCAGAACAAGAGTGATCGTGCCTGAAATGCATTTAAGAGGGCATTACGGGATGGAACTACAGTCCCTTCCAAAAGTAATGGATAGCAAGAGCAGATCCATTGTTTTTGCAAACATTTGGGTTTGAAATCAAAAGATGAATATGAGTTAATAAATAATTAGATAATGGATGAATTATCATTAACATGCCACCATGTTAATTTGAACACACCCATTTTTCAAGTGATCTAAAATATCGGAACATGCAATTGACAGGTGTTTCCTATTTCCTAGCTTAAATAATGGAAAGTTCTGAATTCCACTCTTGGTTTCAGCCCTTGGATTCACCTGGGAGAGTTTTTGTTGTTCCGTGGGAAAAAATCAAGCCATTTCAAAGCTGAGAGATTCAATCAGCCATAGCACTGGACATGACCAATACAACAAATTCAAATGTCCTGAAAAAGAAAGAATCCATTGGTGTACTAATTACCAGCAAAGACTGAACCCAAGGAAAACAATAGCAGCATTTGATTTCAGAAACCTTGTGAGACAGACATTGAGAGCCAAAATATAAAAGCCATGCCACAAGATAAACAAATTGAAAAATTCTGGAACCAGGATTCACCACAGTAATGGAAAGACCAACGTGTGGAGAAGTAAGAGATCTACTCATGCTAAAAATTATATAACCTCAGCAACATTGTAGGTAGTGTCATGGCTTGGGCTTGCATGGCTTCTTCTGGAATGGGCTCAGTAATATTTATTGATGTTGTTACTCATGATGAAAGCAATACGTTCAGAAGTCTACAGAAACTTTGTGCCTGTCGATTTACAGAGAAATGTTTCCAATATATTTGGGAGGAACTTCATCATGTAGCTTGACAACGACCCAAACCCACTCTCATCTCAACACAACAATCGACTTAATCAGGGAGAAAAAAATTCCGTTTCCAAGTCAATCACCAGACGTATTTCTTCTCCTACAGAGAAAACTGAATTGAGAAACCACCAAAACAATTTGAAGAAGCTGAGATACAAGCCAGGAAAGCACCAAAAATGAATCAGGTTACTGATATCAGTGGGTCACCAGCTTGATGCTGTTATTCCAAGAAAGGGATATACAGTATAGACAAGTATTAATTTATGTTTGCTTTAACTGATTACCATATTTCAAAAATATCAGAAAATTAAAGTTGAAATTCTGATCTATAATCTTCTGCTTTTGTCATAGTCCATCGACCTCACAAAAAAGGGGTTGTGTATTTGTTTTTAGACATGTTTTTCATCAAGTTTCATAGTTGTACAAGCTTAAAAGAGTCATATGGGTGGATGCAAAAAAAGAAGCATCGATTAGTACATTAAGGTCATCAGCTACATTTGTTTTATTGCTACATACAGTATCATTCCTGAGCCTAGACCTCACCAACTGAAGCAACCCCAGATCATAACAATGCCTAGAGGCCTGTACACCATGGAATAGGGTAAATTTCAATCACTCATTCTCTAAACCACCTTAAGGTCACGGCAGTCCACACACTATGGGCAATTTAGAAATGCCCATTAGCCTACCCTGGACTGTGGGAGGAAAGGAGAGCAGCTGAATGAAACCCACCAAGCATGGGGAGAACATGTAAACTCCATGCCAAGAGACCCAAGGTGGGAATCAAACCCCAACCCTGGAGATAGAAAAGGACCCTACTGTTTTCCTAAGGTTTTTTTTTTTTTGAGCATGCCTTTTTTTCCACCGTTTTTTTTATTTTTTTATTTTTTTTTTAGTCTAAACATAAAATTCCCCACTTTTCTAAAATTATGTCATAATGGTATTGGGATGTTCCCTTTCTGGTGTGACGGGGTGGCTTTTAGTGATGGGTCTTTTTGAACAAATCTTTAACGTGACTCAAAAGAACGAGTAGTCTCAGAGAGTGATTTGTTCATTTTCTACTGGGCGCCAGCGCAAATCATCGCAAAACCTCTGTATGTTATGTACAGGAAACAGAATTGAGCGATTCTTTCTCAATGACTCTTCTACTTCGAGTCGTTTGTTCTTTTGTCACGTGACTCCAATAGACGCTATGCAATGCAGTACACAGGAAATAGAATTGAACGGTTCTCAATGAGTCTTCAGGTCCCGAGTCGTTCTTTCCTCCCATAGACTCCCATAGATTCAAAAGAATGAACGACTCAGATTGGAAGATATGAGGTAAGATACTCATTCTGTTTATTATAATATGTCCTTAGCTGCATTATAATATTTTCATTACTGGAACTATAGTCAAAATTTGTGTATGTAGACGTATTGGGGGTCTTTTTATTGAAAATGCAACATTTTATTTTATTTCTGACCAAAAGAACGAAATGAACTAAATGACTCAAAAAAGGATTTGTTCATTTTGATGAACAAGATTCAAAGAACCGAGTCACTAAAATGAATCAAACTTCCCATCACTAGTGGCTATGGCGCAGGGTGCTTGGGCCCGCACATTGTTGCTTGCAACTATACTGTATTTTGTTGTTGTAAGCAAACAAATGTGTGATATTGACCATGTTAACTGTGCACTACTGTATATTTCCTCATGCTTAGCACAAGCTTGTGTACTCCATGCAATGTGCATGCTGTCTCTAAAGAAAAAAATTATATGTTGAATACCAACAAATTCTGAATATTATGTAAATATATTAAAAAAAAATAATACAATAATATAATTTGTACTAAAAATTGTTATGAAAATTGGAAAACAATCCTATATTAGAAGTATTTTCACTGGTGGTTTCAGACTTATGAACCCCACAGTATGTAAAACACAACATATCATTTGGTGATACTTCATATGTTGCTCCAAAGATACATTCATAGAGGAGAATCTTGACTCACTCAAGAGGTATTCATTATGCCCAAAAGCCTTAAGAGTCTTCATAGAAACTACACAATAATAGGGAGTCTAAAGAACGGAAGACCAATGGGTCCCTTGATTAGAGACATTGCTTTGAGAGAGATCAAAAAAATGCTTCACTTCAAGCCCTTGCATTTATCTTCATATTCCCCTCGACCTGAGCCTGCAAAAAAAGACACAATAATGAATAAGCCCACATATATGCATCCAGGTGTGCATATCCAAATGAATAGCTGAAAAAGCAGCTTTTCCTTAAAAAAAATAAAAAAATTAATCAATTTGTGCAGAAAGAGGAGGGTGCACATCATGAAGTAAAATCTTCTTGATGAAATCTATGAGAAACTAGAAACATAGAGAATTTGTGAGTCTCGGGTATCTCCAGTATATTCGCCAGAGGTTGTGTATTCATGTGTGTCCGCAAAACCAGTCCTTCACGGTTGAGTGGGTAGATCTTGGAGGTCAGGATGGAGACACCATTCTTCTCTGTTCGGATAGATATAGCAGGTGTGTGGGACCCAACTGAGACCTGCATGGTGACAAAGGTCATCAAGACTTCACAAACGTCTTGTCTTTCTTAACCACAATCCATTGTCAGGCATTGTGGTGTAAATTGATATGCTCTCTGAACTGCTCACCAGAAGCTGGCCAGGCGATAATAATCAGGAAAGAACAGATGACGCCGACTATATAGTACGTCCATCTGAACAACAAGAGATCATTTTATATTACCTAAATTAGTAAATATTAATATGTTCTGTTTGTTTTCATCCGCTTTTTAGCCTTAGGATTTTATCTCAGTTAAATTGAAAGTTTAAATGATCACAGCTGCCATGCTTTACAACCAATACTTCCTGTTTAATGCTTTCAGTGTCTTGTTTGTTATGGAGTGAACTATAAATGTTCAAATTAGAAAAATTCGAATTGTTCATGAAGTATTGCTCAGTGTGTGATCAATAATCTAACACATTAAGTCGCACCACTGGAGTCCTTTATCACACAGCACAAGTAGTCCATGTTCTACAGGAGTGCAACCTTTGGCCTCGCTCCAATTCCATCCAGTCTAAGGGAAGTTCAGCCAATGCGGAAGCATCACAAATCATAAGTGAGTGAAATGCCATAAATGTGTCATGAAGTGCTTTAATGCACTCCTAATGCACTTCTCCCAACAGCTATAGGAGAGATTTAATAGCAGTGCGACGAAAGGGCACACCAAGCTGCTAATGTAATTCTTGGAATGAATCCCATCTACATATTGCTGCAACTGCAGCTCATGGAAGTCTGGAGATTTTAGGTTTTTATATTGTTTTGACTCCTCCCCACAATGCTCTGAATCAATAAGCAAATTCCCAGACAAATCCTACAGAGAAATGTTTTATTGTGTGAAATAGGAATAAACTTCATCATATTTGACAGAACTCTAAGACCATCAAGTGATGTGAGAATATAATCTACTACATGAAATATATTGTATACTGTACAGTGCACTGTATGCTGAATTTTGCTTCACAACATTGCATGTAATTATTCTTATAGTCAGGAATTACACACTTAAGTTAAATTTTGTTTGAGCATGAGGCTTTGAGAGAAAAAATAACTAAATAACTTTTTGGGCGTCCATTCTATTTATGTATTTATTTTTTGGGGCAGTGATTTTATTTATCAGAGTATTTTTACTCATATAAAAAAATTAATACATTGATAAAAAAAAATTATAAATGTAACCTCTGAAGTCCTAGAACTATCAATTTGATCAGAGTTTGAGGTCATTTGATAAAATTTACCAATGGCTAAACACACTTCAGCAATTGCCATAACCCTAGTCTTATTAACATTACTGTACATACTGTAGACAATCATACATATACTATATACAGGAACCATGGCAACACTTCAATTAATAGATGTGTGTTTAAAATTGTATTGTCATGATATATTTCTAATTATTGGTTGGAAAGCTGTATAAGCTCATTAATAAACAACAAAATTATTATTATTATTATTATTATTATTATTAT
>JAQMYG010000014.1:16513913-16527607 GCA_030014215.1 Clariallabes teugelsi | reverse complement strand
GCAGAGCAACCTTGTGGCACATTTGACCTGCCTGGTAGCCAGTTGGCCGGAGATCTAAGCTTTTACACTGATTTCCTATTTCTTCACAGTCTGGAAGTAGAGTCGCGGCTTTCTATCACTTTTTTTTTTCCGCTAACAAAATAATCCAGAATGCTTTTAGGAAATTACCTCTCCCCAGGAAGCAATCTATAGCGCGTCTCTACCTCAAAAATACAATGCAATTCTGTGCGCAATCATATCAAAGGACAGGATTTTTTTTATCCCTGTCACATTACTATTATTTTTAGGAATTGGAAAATAAATGTCCTGACACATCAAGAGAAAAAGCATCGAGCAGGATGTCATGAATATCAGTATAACTACAATACATAAGGAAAGGATGGTACACTTTCTGTTCATCCATCCATCCATCCATCTAGGACCCTGTGGGACTATGGAGACCAGTGGTGACTATTGTATTCATTCCCACTGGCAATGCCTTGGTGTAAATCCATTTTGTGTTCTTCATGAAATGTTATGGAATAGAAAGTACAGATATAGGATGTAGTGGAGGACATGTCAAAGGTGTCGACACTTGCATTACAACAAAATTATAAGTTGTTATTATTATAATTACTATAAAGTTATATAGGTATAGGAATTGTTTACAGCACTATATATAATGCATTAATAGTAATAATCTACAGTATGAATAGAGGATTGATAGAAGTGTCACTGTATAGATTTAAATCATTTCCAAAGTTTGGCTTAGTTCCCCTAAAAGTGCCCTGATGGTAGTGGTATAGGGCAAATCCCAGAGTGATATCTCACCCTTTCGCAGCACTTTCAGCCATGCTCAGAGACCTCTTGGGTTACATCTTAATCCCCAGTTCCCCAATATGCCTTGCATTCGCAGGACTGGAATTACATACATATGTCTGTATTACTGTTCACACAACCTGTCTGCTTTCACTTCCAACAAGCTGCTGAGATGCAGCTCGAATGAATTTCTGAAGTCTAGCCCTGGTGTTGGATGTCATTTATAGTATTAGTATAGTATCCCTATGAAGAATTTAGCCAGTTTGTAGTGTAAGGTGTTAGCTTTTACTGTGCAGAGATATTAAATGTAACTGCAGGGCCCAGAGGAAAATTCTTTTAGAATATAAAATATAATATAAACATAAATAATAAAGGAATCTTAGTTTTAATTGCAAGTTATGTCTTGCAATACATTATTTCTAAGGAAATGATCTGGATTAATAAATAAATAAATAAATAAATAAATAAATAGCTTAATTGTTAAACAAATCAATTAATAAAATATTTTTCTATTATTATTATTATTATTATTATTATTATTATGCTAAGTTTTAAGATAGCTAAGGGCTCTTTTATAATGAAAGATCTAAGAATAATGTTGCTCATTAATTGTACAAATGAATAAATAACCTGTAATTTTACTTTATTTATTTATTTATTTTTTTGCCAAACGTAAAGTATTTCCTACGCTTTTTTTTCTCCTGGTGCCTCACTCGTATCCACAGCTTTGTGAGAATACATTAATCCATATCGGCACAATTTAGCAGACAAGCAGCGGCACATGTTTTTTGACCCCAATGGCCACCCAAAAAGGCTGAAGAGGCCAGCTGTCTGTGAGGAACTGGACTCCACAGATTTCACTCTGGGAGCCATCTTCGACCATATGGCACTCATCCACATCTCAGCAGCAGGGTCACTCACTCACACACACACACACACACACACACACACACACACGCACACATATACACAGGGAGCGAGTATACAGAGAAAGAGTGCAAGAGATCTGCTTTCAGGCTGAAAATGCTGCAGGCTAACACCACTAATCTGTGCCGGAGGCCTTCATGGGCTACTGGATTAAGAACACACGCTGCTTTCCAGGCAGGATCTGTGATGACTCGCGTGTATCTCCATGTTATCATTTCATGTTTTCAAATGCCCCGTGTTTAGATATACTTCTAAATCAAATTGTAAGGTACATCATAAAAAAGAAAGAACCCTACTAATACCACATCATGATCATATGTCTTTTATTTTACTTATCTAAGATCCCAATTAGTAGAAATGTCACATTTCGAAATCTGAATTGGTCATCAAGAGATTTTGTGCTGTGCTCTCATCAAGTCTGCTAGCTTGTTAGATTGAACACACTAATCAATCTTGATAATGTTTAATGTTAATTAATAGTAGTTAAGAATATTACTTTATACATCTACAGCTCAAAGTTCATTGGCTAGATGCACATTCATCCTGGATGATGATTTCCTAGCAGTTTATTTTAAATTTTTTAATATTACATCAGAAACTTTGATTAAAGACACATTAGCCTATAGTGCTTTATTCTGTTTACAGGGTCGCGGGGGGGCCTGGACCCTATGACAGGAGACTTAGGGCACATGGCGGGGTACACCCTGGATGGGATGCCAATCCATTGCAGGGTACCAACACACATACACACACTATGGGCAATTTGGGAATGCCAATTAACCTATTCTGCATGTCTTTGGACTGTGGGAGGAAACCAGTGTACCCAGAGGAAACCTACCAAGCACGGGGAAACATGCAAACTCCATGCACACAGATCCGGGAACCGAAACTGGACCCTGGAGTCACAAGGTGACAGTGGTAACCACTATGCCACTGTGCCACCCCATAATATCACACAGTGTTAAAATGTATGCTCTCCTGCACTTTATGAACTTATTATCTATCAAAATGCTTGATAGACCTGTGTTGTATGCTTATGAAATTACGTTATGTTGTATTTGTAAGAGGCAGCAAGGCGGTGGAGTGGTTAGAACAGTCACCTTGCACCTCCCAGGTCGGGGTTCGATTCCCACCTTGGGGTCTGTGTGCTTGGAGTTTACATGTTCCCCCCATGCTTGGTGGGTTTCCTCTGGGTACGCAGCCCGAAGACATGCAGGTTAGGCTAATTAGCATTCCCAAATTGCCTGTACTGTGTGAATGTGTGTGTGTGTGTGTGTGTGTGCACCCTGCAAAGGATTGGCACCCTATCCAAGGAGGCTCGTACCATAGGTCTCTTGGGATGGGCTCCGGGTCCTCCACGGCCCTACAGTATGTGCAGAATGGAGCGGTGAGAGAGACTGAGTGTTTTTGTAAGAGGAGCACTAAAGTAATGATGTCATGTTTTTCTTTTAATACTTTACGGCTCGAATGGAGGTTTATATATTTCCAAACAAAAAGTACAATCATATTGTACTCAGTTATATTTTGATTAATTAACAATTATCGCTTGCGTTATAATGTTTTTTTTTTTGTTTTTTTTGGACCAAATAGAATGCTGCAGTATAATGACAGGAATATTGTTATTAACGGTGGTGTTAATAATGGTGGTGTACTATACAGTGTTTTTATTATATGCTAACATGACACTGGTTTTTTTTTTTCCTTTTCTGATTGTAAAGGAAAATAATCACCTGTTATAATCATCTTTTATCTGGGTTCTTCAGGGGAATACGGGCTAGCGTGCTGCTCTTTCACCACCGTGACCTGGGTTCGGTTCAGGGAACCAACACCACTTAGTTGAGGGTTTGCATGCAGTAAATTAGTGCACTCCTATTCCAAGCCTAGATAAATTAGGGAGGGTTGCATTAGCAAAGGGTACCTGACTTATCCAGGTTCACTGGGAAAAATTGCAAAACAAATACATCATTATTATTTAAATACTTTTTCACACAAAGCACCATCATATTGCGATAGTGTTAACAGCAATATCCTATCTTACTTCCTTAGCTCTTGATTCTTATCAGTGCTTAAAGACAACACAATGGTGAATCTTCTTAGATATCCAGGCTGCTATTGAAACATAGCTGGCAACTGGCCACGAGGTGAATAAGGAATAATAATAGTAAAAAAATGAAGAAGGAAAATAAGAGGTAGAGAGAGAGAGAGAGAGAGAGAGAGAGAGAGATTGTTAGATGAATACTATTTCCACCCCAGTGGCTGTGCAGGAGGGGTCATGGAATCTCAGAGTGATTGCAGGTTGAGGTAAAGGTCTGCCCGGAGAGCATCGTCTCCGCTCAAAGCATTCCCCATGACCTTGTGGTAAGTGCTCTCTCTCTCTCTCTCTCTCTCTCTCTGTCTGTCTCTACCTCTCTCTTTCTTTTTTCTCTCGTTCTCTTCTCTCTAACACACACACGCACACTTTCCCATTGTACATAGTGACAGCAGGACCCCACCGGCTCTCATCATATTCACTGTCTGTCTATCTCACTGCTGAACAATGGAGGCATGCTGGTGAAGAGGGAAGGAAAGAAAAAGCATGTGATGAAAGATTAGCCCTTCTCTGGATGAAATTCTTGGCGAGAGAGATTGATATCGGCTATCTGCTGGTATCAAACTCTTTTTTCTCTCTCTCTCTCTCTCTATCTCTATCTCTCGCTCTCTCTTTCTCGCTCTCCTCTCGTCTTGATGCATGCTAGTCTTTCATCTTGATCGCAGTATGCTTAATTGATCATATATAAGGAGGATATGTTTACAAATCCTTTGCAGATCAAAGAATTCTCGGTGTCGTGTTGCAATCAACAGCGGGTGAGTGATGAACTCTTCAGCTGTAACACTAAATACTGTTCAGCTCTGGTTAAGCATTTACTACATACAGTGTAGCTGTTCCATTAAAGCTAACATGCACTCAATCGAATTAAGCGCCTTTCCCATTCCTCATTTGCTTCATCATCCTAAGGAACAAATAGATCAGGATCTGTTTGTCAAAAGAAATATAAATCTGCCCTCAGGCAACAGGTATCGCGACCCACGCAACATCTTTGAAGCTAATATTACACACAGATCACCCTTATCAACCTGGTGGCAAGCACAATCCTGGACTTGTACTTAGTTGCTCATCAGATGAATTACTCACTGGCTGTGTGAGGCTGATGGGAGATCTGCTGTGAGATTGGCCACGTATGCATTACACCTGTAAAAGTGCACGGGAGTCAACCTTCAGCGCCTCTCGTCAAGGACGTGGCAGGATGGAAACATCACACCGAAGAGCTTTTCTGTGATTTGTGTTGAGTCATTAATAGTGTGGCTAAATGGGAGGAAGCAGAGATATACCTTTAAGTACAGAACAGGATGCAGGCAATTAGCTGTGGTTAAATGGGAAGGGATTGCGAGAAGTTTCTCTCCTGTCAGTGGTTTCCCGTCTTTGGTTTCAGTGTTGTTGTTTTGTTTTTTTTTCTTTGAAGATGGTTTAATGTACATCATTAGGTTTAGACTTATTAATCACTCTACCAACATGCACCAACATATATTTTATTTTACTTAGTTTTAACTCAAAAAATATTTAATAGTAATGAATATATATTGTTTCATTAATTTATAGTTTGAAATGTCCAATTTATTTTGTGAAATGTCCACAAAACAAGTAATTTCTAGTTATCACTTATATTATAAGAAAATAATTGTAAATCAGATCAGTTCACTCTAATAAAAAAAAAAGACTAATATAAAGTGCTGATGATTAAGATTCCTTCATCCACATTACAGAAATGCACGTCATAATGTATGAAGGCCGTTCAAGTCAAACCGGGACTGGCGGTGACGTTTCTCACGAATTAAGGTGTAAAAATGATTTACATTTACAGAAGACTTAAAACATTTTTACTAAAGACCCTACATTGGTGAACGATAATTCCTGATCTGATCCTTGAAAATCAACAGATAAACTAGATAACTTGTTGCCGACTTGTGGAAGAGATGAATCTGTCTGTGGGATCTGTACACACAATCATTCACAAACACTACTTGCACATGAGCTGGGAGTCACTACCAAATCTACCATATAGTTCTGACCTCACCCTCAGCCATTTATACGTGTTTGGGCCATTAAAGGAGTTCCTGGGAGGCCAGTGTTTCAGACATGAAGCAGGCAGTCCGACCAGCGTACTGAGAAAACTTTCTACCCTGATGGTATTCAAACACTAGTGAATCTCTGGGATAAGTGCATTAGTGTAGCAGGAGATTATATAGAGAAATAAAATTTAAAACGTTTTTATTCTTATAATTGTGCTCTGTTATTCTGAACAATTAAAAGTCCCAGTTTGACTTGAACACACTTGTATTAGAACAAGTAAATTAATCAACCAGAAAAAAATAAAACAGTGTTGTGAAAAAGCAAATATTATTTATTTCACACTGACACAGCTGAGCTGATACAGTAGATCCTAGTCAAGCCAGTGTCCATGATTATTTGCTCTCAGTAATACATGATTTTTTAAAGACTGTATAAACATATAAACATAAGAAGCAATGCAATAAAGTGTGTACTCTTCGTGTTACCTTATTATGAGAGGATTCCAAGTAGAACAACTTTCAACACTGCTAAACAAGCACACAAATAATCTGTATAAAACTTAGCATTGCCTGAATGTCAGATTATGTTCAGTGCAAAAGTTTGCACACCCCAGAACTAAATAGAAAAGACTTAAAAATGGTAATTTATACTAGAGTTTGTGCTATTGATGCCACATACTGTAGGAAGACAGGAAATTTAGAAATGTGGATACCCTAAAGGTATTTTAATTACAGGACTGATGGGAGCGCATATATAAATAAAAATAAAAATATATATATTATTTAATTATTATTATTTAAGAACGATGCAATCTGGTCCAAGAAACAAGAAGGTGAATTCACAAAATTGCATTATATTTTTTACAGCAAGTACAGCTGTTGTGTATCACTATAAATACTACATAATAAATCCTACATATAATACTACTACACCCACATGTTACATACTATTAAATATCACATGATGTACTGTGACCTCACACCCAGCCATTTTCATGTGTTTGGGCCATTAAAGGAGTTCCTGGGAGGCCAGTATATATATATATATATAAAACACAGAGAACACTCCTCCTCTCTGTATACCATGCCAGAGGGCTTTCATTTGAGACCCAAACAGGAAAGACTCCAGCTTGTTGTTCTTCTGCAGCAGGATGTATCACCTAAAAAAAAAAAAAAACTAAAAGAGGCCATGCCTGCGAGAGAAACGTTTGAAATCCAGTGATGCACAATGAAGATGTCCTGCTTTTGTTCACCTGTAAAGTATTTCAGAAATAGGTCACTCTTGCCACCCTTTGGACAATTTGGATATTGCAGCCAGTCTGTCACTGTCTCGCTCAAGAGGAAACAATTTACTAATGAACAAACACTGCCAAGTCTCCATCCTGCTTTAGCCGAGCAACACTTAATTTCTTTAATTACACAGTTTATTCATTTTCTTTGCTTCAGCACATGCCCCACCATGGGTTGTTCCACAGAAATGTCAAGAATGGCAAACTTCAATCAGAGAAATTTCAGTTCCATTAAATAATAACCAGTGAAGCAGTCGGCGTCCTTAATGAGGAGCGTCACACAGGGTGCCGTGTGTGTGTTTTGTTCTTTAATTGTTTACTTTAGCCAGCAAGCTAATTATAGATTAGTGCCCTGTTTCTTGCTTCACAGTGGGGAGAGCAATTGTAGACTGGAGCTTGGCGTGTCAACAAAGCCGTGAACTACAACATGTACACAAATAACCAGAGCAACATTTCTGCATACACACATACATTTCAATGTCGCGCTCTCAAAAAGGAAGATATATAACGGATTTAATGCTGTCAGTGAATTAGATTCAAGACATTGTGTTCCATATAACAGCATGTCAGAATTGGGTAGCAACATGCTACGCTTAGGTCAAGTCAAGTTTACACAGGTACAATGCATACATTATCAGCCGGGGGTTTTTAAGCTTTAACGGCATTTTACTTGAGTCTCCAACCCAACCCCAGACCAAACCCCCCCCCCCGGACCCACACACCCTCCTTACCCCAACAATACACTGATCATCCACCATTATGTCAACTTGGATACTTGTACATTTAGGCTATTATCAAATTATCATTGAGCAACAGTGCAGCACATAAAATAATGCAGATCTAGGTAAGGAACTTCTGATAATTTCCAAATTAAACATAGAATGAGGAAAATAAATGATCTCAGTCACATTAACCATGGCATTGTTGTTGGTACCAGATGAGTTGGCGTCTGTGTGCATTGAGTTTGCATGTTCTTCCTGTACTTGATGAGTTTTTTTTTTCCTGGTACTCAGGTTCCCTCCTGCAGTCCAAAGACATGCAGATTAGGATCATTCCCAAGCATTCCCAAATTGCCTGTAGTGTGTCCCCAAAGTCTTCTAGGATAGGCTTCAGGTCCACATGACCTTGTACAGGATAAGCTGTGTAGAATAATTATTATTTTATTAATCAATTAATTAATTAATTAATTAATTGATGATAAAATGATGGAGAGAGGTAAGAGGACAATGATCAAACTACTTCAAGCTGAAGGAAGTCTATGGTAAACAAAAAAGGCATCTCAAAATGTACACTGAACCTTGATATGGTTGGGTTTTGTCAGCCCCACATCAGGTTGTACTCCATTCAAACCAAGTACAGGAATCTGAGGTGCTAGTTTGAATCAGCTAATCAACATTTTACTTGGAAACCTGGGTTGTAAGGGGTGTAGGGTTAAGGGTCTTGCCCAAGAACCCAAAAGTGGTGACCCAGCAGTGGTGGGGCTCAAATCCCAACTCTCCACTGAGCAACCCACAAATTGAACTGCCAGCGCCACCACTGCCACATACATTATGTAGGATTGCTTATAATTAGATTTAATTACAGTGATAAAGTAATTATACTATCAGGGTCGTGCCAGACATGGCAGAGGACTACATCTCCCATCAGCCACTGCACACTACCTGATCATGACACCCATGGCACATGACTGATATGCATTTGATTCTTAATTATATTCATTAGCAGTAGTATTTAAGGGATGTAAGAGTAAGTACATATTGTTGGTCTGGTATTGGAGACACACCACTTGTACTGTATCATGCTTCTGCACTTGAATCCACCTCAGCTCCACTTCCTGCTAAATACTCAGGTGTATTCTAAAGTATATCTAAAGATATGCATGAGATTGTTTATTTTATGTAAGAAAATTTTACTTAAATAATGTTCTTAGCCATTTGCAAAGTAATCTGAATTAAAAAAAACAAAAAAAAACAAAGGAATAAAAGAAGACCCAATATAAGTCAAGTACAAAATGTATGTTTTTTTTTTATATCAGGTGAACTGGTAACATGACTATAGGTACAGTACAGCAAAATGTACAGGGATTGGATTGAGGTAAAGTCATTTTCCTTTCCCACCATTGGGGCATCCGGAAAAGAGGTGGGGGAAAAAAAGGTGAGCGCTACCATCAGTCCTGAATTTTAAATCCTTGTAATTATACTTCAGTATACCATAGTAACATCTGACAAAAAGATCTAAAAACACTGAAGCAGCAGACCCTTTTGAAAATGAACATTTGTGTCATTCTCAAAACTTTTTTTTTTTTGCTACAGCTACTCTGAAAATAACACCATGAATGTCTTTCTCAGTGTTGACTCCTCACATCTTTCTTTCTTTGCCTCATTATATTTTCCCTATTTGTAAAAAATAAAAAAATAAAACAAGTGCTATAAATCGCTATAACCTTTGCTACAATATGAAAGAAAAAACCTTCAAGCAAACAGACTGTCCTTTGTGTGGTGACATCAGGAACTTTCCTAATGAAATTAATTAAGACAGGGTGTACTCTACCATATGATATATCACAGTCCTGCTTCCAAACACTAATTAGTAACAGTTTGGCCTGTGTAATGGCCCTTTATAGCACTCCAGAGGTCTGTGCCAGCCATTAGACTGCATGCATTATGAATCAGAAATGTTACGGCGCAAAACCATGTCCTGCCCCACCTGCTTCATCTTCCTCTGAGAATGGAATACTTTCTGATCTCAATGTTTTAGCTGATGAGCAACGGGAATAAAGAATTCACCTTGCCACAAGCCATACTACTGATGATTTATTCATGCGAACGTCTGGTGCCACCATTCTGTTTGTGATAATAAAGACTCTAACATCTCATCCAATACTGTAGTAAGCAGCTTTTCTCTGATAGACAGCTGAATCATCTCATCCTTGCTCATCACAGATCCGAGGGCTAAGCCCTTATTGATTGATTAATCACTTTGCCGATGAACTAACATACACTGACCTTTTGAAGTCTGTGGGGCGTTTAGCCCCCAAAAAAGAGAGGAAAGTCTGTTTACCACATTGATTATTTAATGGAACATCAAGCCGCCACTTTTGTCACATGGTGGAGATCAATAGGATCTCAATACATTGACCTTCTGAGAGATAAGTAAACATCAGCAGCAACATTATTGCACTCACGGACATGATTCTATCTTAAAAGTTATGAAAGCTATTTTCTGGCACTTATTATCGATCTACAATTAAGTCTAAAATTTAAAAACTCGAGAAGCAAAGTGCGAGATTTAAGCATTTTTCTTTTTGAACAATAAGGACACTCAGGATAAGTGATATTTTATAGTTATAAAATTAAGTCTAGACTCTCTGTGCACCATGAACTTTAGTGGAACCGTCCGAAATGATCATTTGGAAGGCAATATTTGTTTTTCATATGCAGGTTGGTTTTACCTGCTAGCTAACTTTATTTGAGGACGAAAAAGGCAGAAGTTGGCATCTTGAAATAAATAATACAAATTTATATTTTTGCAAGGATTTTTTCTCATTAGATTAAATTATTACATATTTGTAAGATCAACATGACATTACGTAAGTGTGTGCTGCTGCATAGCTATAGCATAAAAAACACTAGATGGTTAAGAATCAACTTTCCTCTATAACTTTATCTCAGATTATCACGTTCAAATTATTCCTAATCTTGCTATTGGTCACTCTTTATTTTAAAATATACAGTACAAGTCTGTAATGTTATCGTGTTTTGGTAGAGTCTAATTTCACACATTGTGTTTCTTTTTTGCTAATATGAAGAAAAGGACTCATGACGTGCACATTGTAACTATAACAACTTGAGAGTCTGCCGCCTAGACAAGCTGAAAAAAAAAAATCAAGCCACCTTGCAGCGTCAATAAGCTAACTCCAACTCACTGGTTTAGGGCAACCCATGCTAAGTTAGTGCATATTGGATTTCCAAATTGAGCCAATTTGGGATATTTTTAAAACAGCAGATTTTTAGTGAGGTGCTCTATTAGAATTTTACTATAGTACAACAATGCTGTTACACTAGTTTCAGTGATAGGATATCTGATACTGTACATGGTTTCCTCAAATCAGACCATTGACTAGAAAATATAATTTAGTCTGAACCGTCTGGACAGCGTGTCTGTAACACAAGGTCTCACTTTGCATCAACTGAACTGAATGCACAAGAAAAGAGAAACAACAATGTCGCAGATCTATACTTCTGTCAGTGGCTGAGCATAAGATAGCAGACTTCTGGAGCAGAACAGGCTTTCTCAATGGACGTCAACTCTGTACAGACAAATAGGAGATGACACAGAACATAATGCACCAACTAACTCCGACAACCGGGCCTGAGTAATGGCTCGTAAATTCAGGAGCCCCGGAGCAGGAGCTGTCAAAACTCTGCAGTGCGCGAATGGCTAATGTTTTTCATCCATTTTCCCTCACAGCTAAACGCGACCAGCCAGAGCTGAGCCTGTTCCATACCCCCCCCCCCTCGATCCCCCCTCCCTTTTTATGTTCTCTCTCTTCTCTCCAGCATTCCAGCCTGCAGTGCAAGTCAGCCAGCTGTGCTAAAAAACATTTGCTTTATAATTAATCACGGCAATACAGTGGCGGTCCAGTGCACCAACCTCCCACTCCCTCCCATCAAATTCAAATCAATGGTACAACCCCAAGCTCCCTGTCGATATTTTCCAAAGTGCAAAAAATGCTCAGCCTGGTTTGACCCAATAATGCACCCTGAGGGGGAGTGACAGCGGTGGACCAACACAATAGCAGCTTTGCCTCCGAGCACAACACAGCACAGATTAGGCCTCATTTTCAACTTTCTGCTACACTTCATTTAGGGTTTATAGTGGAAGTGAAGTAGTACAGTACATGTAACACAAATGTTTAACAATAAGCAATGGACGCTCTATTGATGTTGCAATTTCTATTATTACAATACAATTGTGTTTGTAGTATTTACTGGTTTTTTTAAACTACTGTTCTAAATAAACAGTTTTTAGCTACTTTATTACCAAAAAAATAATCATTTAGAATAAAATCAGAGGAAATGTCAAAAAGAAAAAAAAATACCTTTTGTAAATTTTGGGACATGCTTGTCAACATGGTATGAATAAAATGATAAAAAATCTGCTTTTTTGTCATATATGTAAATATACACATATAAAATTATTGTTTCTAAAGTTTAAATAAGATTGCAATGAAGCGAGTACTCACAATTATTATAAAATAAAATTATTGTTTTATTTCCACTAATAATAATAATAATAATAATAATAATAATAATAATAATAATAATAATAATTTATTATTATTATTATTATTATTAAATAATACTGTATAACAGATCAGCATAGCCAGCAGGGAAATGGCTCAAGGCTACCAACAATGTCATTATAATAGGCACATGGCCAACCCTTTATTACAAAAATACCAATCCATAGATGTTGTCTAGTTTGAATCAGAAGGTTAAGCAGTTTCAGAAGACTCTGTTTTCATCAAATTAAAGTATAGCACTGTGCAAAAGTCTTGGGCTACCCCTCATTTCTTTCAGTAAATTAAATCATGTCTATTAAGTTAAAGAAATTGGAATAAATGCTTTATTGTGTTAAAATTTTGTTGTTTATGTAACAACCTCAGCAGTAACCTCATTTCCCCTCTCGTCTGGTCCAACCCCTCAGCATTCAGCATCACCACTATACTAATCACCTGCCTGAGCATCTGTCATCATCTGCACCTGTTTCTCACTGTTCACTCCTGTTTTTTATGCTTTCATGATTTATAGGTCACTGGGTGGCTTAACAAAAAAAAAAACATTCCTCTGAATCTGGTCAGATATAAGGGCTAGACCGAAAATGATAGGCAAAAAAAAGTCCTTCCAAGCTATTCCTCAATCCTATGACAATTAGCAGTTAGTAGTGCTATCCACTACTCCACCATGTCGCCAGCGTATTATTAAGAAGAACCATATTGTATTCAAACTACAGCTATTAAACCAATAATAAGGAACAAAAAACATTTACAGGGCTATGAGAATATTTAAATATACACTTACAGTATTTGACAGAAGGTACTGAGAATTTGTTACAATCACTTTTTTTTTTGTAATTAAAATCAAACCAATATAAACAAACAATGCCAACGAAGGTTGATACCACGAATGAATGAGCGAATAAAAAACTTCTGAAGATGTTGTTTCTACTGGCAACATCCTCTTGTATTGACCGTGTCCAGCAAGCAGCTGACGGTGATTGATTTTAGCTGGCGTTTCCAGTGAAAGGGGATCCTTGTGGAGCATTGTGGGAATGCTTTGGCTCGCTGATCAATGCTGTGGGTAAGTCTAGTCGCAGAGCATCAGGCCGACACGGTGTCCAAATAGCCCCCAACCTGCTTCAGCTCAAATTCCAACCAGAAAAACAGATCCACCCTGCTAGAAGGTTTGTGTCAATAAATCTGGTTCTTAGAATTATTCTTATTATCTATCTTATTAGATAGATAGATAGATAGATAGATAGATAGATAGATAGATAGATAGATAGATAGAT
>JAQMYG010000014.1:16488576-16501500 GCA_030014215.1 Clariallabes teugelsi | reverse complement strand
ATATACAAACACATACGAACACACATATACAAAAACAACTTAGAACACTGAAGAAAAAAAAACAAAAAAAGACAAAGCATTCACTTAGATTCTGCGCTGTTGTGGTCTTTATTCATACAACAGCTACCGTATATTCTCCCATATAGCCATCACGGAAGACCAGGAGGAGGACACCCATGATGAGGATGAGGATGATGATGAGGATGATGATGGAGATGATGAAGACCAGGACAACATGGCTTACGTCCATTTATCACCAACACTGGACGGATAAACGGCCATCACCCTGGGGGAAAAGGTCCTGTGGCAAGGAAAACCATGTCCACACTGTACAAATGTGTATGCTAATTTATTTTTTAAGGGAAAAAAAAGGAAGTATACATATAGTTCAGTCTGATAAATGTTTATTTATGCAGTGTTTCATAATTTATACCTTTACAATGTCTGACGTACTATCTTGTTACGATCATGTTATTTTTGTGTTCACTCGGTTTTATTATTATTATTATAATTATTATTATTATGAACTATATTTGTCCAAAGAGAAGCAGTGTTATTTATTGTGAACGCTATAGAGTGTAAAGTGTGCAAGTCTTCTACAAATTGTAAATTGCATTCCCCTTGCTGTAAAAATCCGCTTATCGCTTATCTGTTCTACTATCATAGATGTTTATTTCACACGTATCTGCATGTCAGCCTGTGTGTTTATTTATTGGAAAGAAAAAAAAGGAAAAAAATGTCACTCTTTAATGTAAAATTACGTTTTTGGTTTTGTTTGCTCTTCAATTTGACCAAATGGATTTTCCTCATCATTTCACTATACAGTGCAAAAACACTTTGATTTCAATCATGAGGCAGTTCTCAAGACAAAAAAAAAAGACGTCTTTCATGATTTTGGTGTTGTTTCTTAGTTTTGTGTTTTTCAGCTATTCAACATTGTCTGATCTCATTGTAAGCAAAAAGGAAAAAAAAAAGTGCCACTAACACATTTCTGATTTCATGGCCGATGTTCTGCTCTGTAAAACCTGTGATGTAGGGCTCTGTACCAACATATCGAACAGTACCACTTCTTATTGTTTGTCATTTTTAAAGTCCATTTTTTTTTCTGACATCACAAGATAGTTAAAATATATAGTTTTGTATTTTTTTAAATGTAAATGTCATATGTATATACAAAGTTTGATGGTATTTGTACAGATATGAAGAGTGAAACAATAAAAAAAATAAAATTAATGTGATTTTATCTCTGAGGTTGAGGTCTTTATTTTTAATTAGTTTTTTTTAGCTTCGGTAATGTGATGTAATAAGAATTTAGTATGAAGTTTAGCCACTAAACATGGTTTAATGGTATAAAAGCACTCCTGGACATAAATCACACTAGTTTAATGAACGTTATAGGCAGATCCAAAATTATTGGCACCCCTCATGCTATAGATAATATTCAATTTATAACAATTTAAACTTCTTAAAAAACTTTTAAAAAAATTACTACAATTTCTCCAACATCCTAACTCCGTAAGGCTCAGTAAGACTTTATCCCTGTCAGGTCTAAATGGATCTGGGCCCGTATTCACAAAGCTTCTTAAGCCGAAAAGTTGCTCCTAGTGATGAAATTCTAAGAAAATTCTTAGAATTATGACATTTGCTTAGAATTTCCCCTTAAATTTAAGAGTAAATCTTAGTAAAGTTAAAAATGATTCACGAAACATCTTAGCCCTAAAAACAGTTCCTAAGGTAAAAATAGTTAAGAGTAGAGAGAAGGACTTTTAATAGGCTTAAGAATTTCTATTCTCCAACATTGAAACGTAAGCGTAAAGCTAAAAGTAAACACTGCTCTTCTGTCCAGTTTGGTTTTCTTGTTGTTTTACTCCCTTCCATCTCTCTTGGATTGTTCTAATTAAAAATTAAGATATTTAGCCTATAACAGAAACTTTGCATAAAGTAGCCTGCATTCAGAATTATACAATTTTTTGTATACAAACATTATGATTTCACTGTCTATTCTATTATCATATATTAAATTTTCACAAAGAGCCAATTTTAAGACCTTTACAGATTTGTTTTTATCAACCAATCGCAGTTCTTGAATTTCTGCATCATCCCTAGCAACGGGGTCAACCACACCTTCTCACTAACATAAAGGTTTTTGTACTTTCCTTACTCAGAGCTGCTCTGAGAAGTTTCCTAAATCACTTTAAATCTAGGACCCCCAATTAGGACTTTTTAAGCTAAGATAGGAGCTCTCTCAGAGAATTCTAATAAGCTTTGTGTCTATCCCAGGTAGGCATCAGTGCAATATAGGGCACCATACATGCACTCATTTACACCTAGAAGCAATTTATAGTAGTTGCAATAAACTGCATCATGGTGCCACTCTCATCAGAACTTTAATCATTATAAAAATCAGGCAAAATTATTGCTATGCTTGTTTTATTTTTTTAACAACATTTCCAGAAATCCTGCTGTTATTTTTAACCAAACACATGAAATCCGTAAATTATTCATCACCATGAGGTAAATAAACCAAGAACAAGAAATAAATGAGTGTTGTCACATCAGGGTTGGAAAAAAAAAAAATAAAAAAAAAAATATATATTTCTTTAAACAAAAAAGTTCCATTGTGAACAATAAAGTCCTAGAGCATATCGTCCCAATGCACAGCAAGTGATTTCCTGAAGGACAAACAGAAGAGCCCAAAAGTCATAGTTTTAGAATTAACTATAAAAATTCTCTCTTTAACTTGCAGCTGTTTGGAGGAGTTGCACAAAATATGAATTTTCTGAGAGCATCGCAAAAAACTTTTGACTCAAAGGCAACTTTTTGGCCAGGAACACTGTTGTGACAAAAGGCCATATATATAAAGAAAATCCCTTGACCTGCTGTAAAATATAGCACTGCATTATTAATACAGGACACGATTATCTTATTTTATGTGAGTGCCAATATTCTTTAAACAAGTGTTTTATTTATTTATTTATTTATATTTACTAAAGATAATTGAGATTGGAAACACTTCCCTGGTGGCACGAGAAGTGTGTCCCCTCCCAGTTCTTAGGTCCCCAGTTCATATCCTGTAGCCTCTATGGCTTCCGCTGGGTTCTCCAGTTTCCTCCTACTGTCCAAAAATAAGGCAGCAGGTGTGTTGGCTACACTGAATTGCCCTTAGGTGTGTGTGTGAATGTGAGTGCATGTGGTCCCCTGTCATGGACTTGCATCTGATCCAGAGCGTATCGAACCCTTACAACACACAGGGTTCTTAGGAAAGTCTGCAGACCCTCCGCCACCATGACTGAAACAAGAGGTAACTGAAGATAAATGAGTAAAGAAAAGCTGGAAAATATATTTTGTTTAAATGAGAACCAAAAAAATAAAAAATACCCAACAACAATTAAGTCATACATCTTAAAGCTCAACATGTAATTTGTATGTGATTCAATTTATAGCCTCTTCCGCTCACTACCAAGCTTTTAGCGTTAAGTGTACACTGTGTACAAGTTTAAAGATGTTTCAAATTAGCAAAAGGAAGGATGTAATAAATCTCTGGAATTGTTTGGAACTCGGGACTCACGTTAGCAAGTTTCAGTTATTAAAAAAAAGTGTACAGTGTGGTTCAGAAGTTCTGTCAGAATCAGTACTTTCCTCTTTTGTTATACAGTATGTGCAAGTTTCCTTGTAAAGCCAGGAGAGGACAAATCTCATAAATTTTAATAGACATGACTGAAAACACAAGTCTTTATTACTACAGGAAGCTTTATTAGAATTCTGTAAATTTACATTTTATAATATTTGTTACAGAAAAAAAACGAAGATCATGAACAGATCTAAACAATCTGACTGATTGTCTATTTGGCGGACCTTCGAGTCCTTTTGTCCCAGGAGAAGTTTGCGCCATATGACTTCACTCTCGGATTGGGCGTTCTCTTCTCCGTTATATCGTAACTCCATCCTGGAGAAACAAACACAACAGTGAAGAAGTGACCACGCATATTTTAAGTTGTAGAACTGGACATTTGCTCAAGATTGATTCAGAATGTACGTTCTCATCTTGATTTAAAACTCATGATATAGCTGAAATAGATCACATACCATTCTTCTCAGCGAATGCGACTGCATCCTCTTTAGTGCTGAATGTAAGGACCATGTTGGACAGTGGGTCAGCCCTGACGAACATAAAATCAACTGAATTTAAAATAAATAAATAAAAATCCCAAAAAATGTCTATAAGTCTAAAAGCTTGCAAACATAGCACCTCTAAATTTACACTTAAAATGGGTTCAATTGAAATACGAGTACATGCTAGGAATAAATCCAGAACATAAGGCAAAAAGACAATCTGAAGGAACCGATGAATCTTGGAGTCTCCAGAGCAGACTGGAAGAAGGCAGTCTTCTACATCTAGCTGTAATAAATTATATGACAATAAGATGCAGCTGTTGGGGTTACTGATACTACAACTGAGAAAACAGTAAAAACTGTTCTGAGTTTGTGAAAAAGTTGGACTTGGTTATAAAGTATGGACATACAAGTTAATCAAGAATACCCATACACTGCCTGGTTGACCAAAAAAATGATGAAAATCGCACACTGCAAGATTTCATTGACTGTCTTTAGCGTTGACTACAGTGCACAGTGGGGTGGCAAATTTGTGTGTGAAAACGATTCCTCATGCTCCCAGAACTACACATTCAATCATGGAATATGCCGGTTCCATCACGCCCATCACTCTGGAATAGTCTTATGACATCAGACCAGGAACTATTTCAACTACTCCAAAGTCCAATCTTTATGCTCTCTAGCAAATTTCAGCATTTATTATTATAATTTTTTTATTTTTTATTATTAGTCTCACTAATAAGTGGTTTTCTTATGGCTAAACAGCTCTTTACCCCAATTCTGTGAGTTCTCATCATATTGTGCATATGGAAATGCTCTTACTTTCACTATTAAACATAGACCTAATTTTTATAGTCAGTTCCCCATGTATCTTTTCTAAGCATTTAAGTCATCGCCATTTATCATTTTGAAGTTGGAGTTTTAGCATGGTCCTTTAATAAAACGCTGGACAGTTTTGTACTGCAACTGCAGTAATCTTAACTAGCATCCACATTCATGTTCAAATGATAGTATCCCCTCTTTTATACAACCTCGAATACAACCTCAGATGAGCAAAAACATATAATTTTCTTTCATCATGCTATTATTTAACAAAAATGAAGCCCAAAAAACCCCCACAAAAAACATGGGGGCAAAACCAAGACCCTCCATTATTCAAAAGCTTTTAGCAGCAATAATTCAAGTAATCATTTCCGTGATGACTTTCTCAGCCTCTTACAGTTCTCTTTACAACATTGCTTCAGTTTATTGAGATTTTTGGCCATTTGTTTATGCGCAGCTCTCTTAAGGTCCTGCCACAGCATTTCAGTTGGGTTAATGTCTGGACTTTGACCAGGCCATTTCAATACCCTGAATGCTTTTACCTTTCAGCCATTCTGATGTAGATTTCCTGGTGTTCTTTGGATTAATCATCCTGCTACCCGACCCTACTTCGGCCAAGTTTTAGCTGTCAGACAGACGGCCTCACATTTGCCTCTGGAACACTCTGGTACACAGAGGAGTTCATGGTCAACTCAATGACTGCAAAACAAACCCAAATCATCACGCCTCCACTGCTGTGCTTGACAGGAGATACAAGGTGTTTCTGCTGAAATGCTGTTTTCCCCAACTATGGTGCTGGAGATTACGGACAAACACTCCAAATTGGTCCTTCTGTCTATAGGACATTGTTCCAGAAATCTTATGGTTTGTTCAGATGCAGTTTTACAAACCTCAGTCAAGCTTCTGTTTTCTTTTTAGACTGAAGAGGTTTCTCCTTGCAACACTTCTAAGCAAACTGTACTTGTTCAGTCTTCTTCTAATTGGGCTGTCATGACCTTTAACATTTAACATGCACAATGAGGCCTGTAGGGTCTGAGATGCTGAAATTTTTGTATTTCTCTAAACATTGTGTGGTCTGGCCTTGTGAATATTCTTTCTTACTATAGAACACTGAACTCCTTTTGCAAATTTTTTTATAACACTTTCCAGCAACAAGTGCTTCTCAAAGACCATTCTTTGCCTTTTGGCATTGTGTTAACATACACCTGAATGTGCCTTGAACTGCCAAAACTTCTGCTTTAATAGAGGTCTGCACCCCTGCTGATGATCAGTAAATAAAGTGCTAATGATTAACAGAACCCCTTAAATCTTTTGTCTAAAGCACAAAGGGGGTACTTAGTATCGTTCGCGCATGTTTTTTTTTTTCTTTTTGGCTTCGTTTTTGTTTCATTTCACTTGTCGCTGTTCATCTGAGGTTGTAGTTGCCTAATACCAAGACCTGCTGCAATCAGATGATTTTTATTATGTTCTTACACAAAAACACTCAAATAAAAGAGCGGGATTTTTACAGAATTTTGAACATGACTGTAATGAAGAGACATCTGTGATACTGAATAGAAAATATTCTGTTTACATATTTATACCTGTGCATGAAATTGTGTGTGAACACTTTTTACCAAAAAAAAAAAAAAGCCAAAAAAATGTGTTTTTAAAAAAGTTTTATAAAATGTATAAAAAATCTTGAGGAAATAAAAAAATTTTTACTTGAGAAGAGTGAGTAGATTTTAAAGGAGAGATATGAACTTACGTAGAGGACCAGCCCATCAGAGGATTCTCCCATCGTTCACGTGTATCAAAATCCATCTTCCACTTCTTGGTGTTTTGGACACCCGACTGCATGGCATTGCGAGCAGACACAAAGATGCGCACTTTCCGAGTCTTGATGTGCTCCTCGGGAACACCGGTTATGGTTGTGATGTCCTGAATAAAAAGAGAAAGAGAGAGAGAGAGAGACATAGACATAAATCATAGGTTCATACTCCCTTTTTTTCCCCCCTGAAGGTAAACATGATTGGGAAAACACCCCATAGTCTATGTTTGGTGAAATGAGATTTGATACGCAGCCAAGAAGAGCAGGAAAAAAAAAAAAGCAGCAGCATTAAAGAGCTTGGCACGCCTCACACTCTTACACCTAAAGGGCATAAAAGCCCAAATATTTCCTTTTGAATGTAGACGCGCACGTTGTCTAGACAAGCTAATTTCTCACACTTGAAATGCTGCGAGACGGCCTATTGTGATTTTTTTTTTCTTTTTCACCACAGGGCTTCAGTCACAGGCCAGAAACCTGTGCTTTAAGGTGTGAAGAGTGACGAGAAAACACTTCCTAGCAAACAAAAACAGCTCTTCATTTGTGAAAAGAAACAAATTTAATTATTTATGTGTATAATAAATATCATAAATTCTTGATGTAACCAAAAAATATTATCTTGTTTTATTTAGTACAATTTTATGACTTGTGGTTTCACTCCTTGACATGTCATTGATGTGGGGGGGAAAAGGGATTTTTTTTTTTTTTGGAGTCAAACCAAAAAGAAATCCTTAAACAGATCCTATTAAAACACTAATAAGTACACTTTGTACTGAAAGCAGACTTTAACTGGCAGTGTTTATGAGTAACAGAATTCTGCTAAAAGATTGTGAGCTGAGTTTTTTCGAGGAATTAGACCGTGAGTTTTGGGGAAAGTCAGCAACACACACACACACACACACACAGCATGCTACCGGTAACCACCCAAGGTTCCAAGCCTCAGAATCAGCTCCCTTTTCAGGTCTCCTTCACACACTTCAATGGCCATTACAACTTCAAAGAATCAAATTTTGATCAGCGGCCGTCATCTGCCCGTCGTCGGTTCACTGTAAAAGCAGCTCTTTGGAGCTTGAACTGTGGACAAAGAGACACTCGCAAATCGGTGTATAGCGCATGGTGCATAACATTTAGACAGTCTGAATAATAGATGGGCAAATACAGCACCATAAAACCTCATTCATGTAGTCAGACAGGTGAGAAGTGTAACATATACGGTCATAAAACAAATTATTTTAAATATAAACATAATTTAATAACTTTTTTTTTTATACTCTGGGCATTTTGGCTTCTAAAATGAAAAGCAAATATAATAACGAATGCCAAAATAAAGAAACAAAATTGAGTTTCTCAATAAACAGATTTTTAGTTACTAACCATAAAAGTAATCATGGGGGAACAAAAAAAAAAAAAAAAAAAAAAAGGAAAAAATTACTTCATAATGAAATCAGAGTGCATTCTTGTGAATAAGCTCAAAATGTTTACTTATTTCACAGCACATTTACGTTTTAATTCAAGGTCTATAGTGACTTATTTTCTTATTTATCGTGCACTCACGTTACAATGATTTTCTGCAGAAAAACTAAAGAGAAGTAAAATATCCAGAATCTGACAAACGGTTGACAGGCCATTCCAAACACTGAGATAAGGTCTAATTACATCTCTGGACTTTAAACAGGTAAGCATTTATATATTTGCATAAACTGCTGATGAGAAGAGTACCGTACAGAACAACGAACCCATTATTAAATGCACAAATGAAGGTGCATTGAAAAAAAGACACTTCACTGCCCCTGCGATGTACAAAAAAAAAAAAAAAATAGAAAAAAAAGTGGAGTCTAGACGTTTATGCCTGCATACATTAGGGCAACAAAAACTAGCAGGGTGATCCTCGCAACAGACGAGAGCACAATGGCCCGAGCACAAAGCAGGAGACGGCGGCTTAAATATGGTGCTTCTTAGGGAAAGAGAAAAAGGGGACAAAAAAATTGTGTGCAAAAAAAAAAAAAAAAGAACCACAAAAGGGGGAAACGTTGCACGTTTCTCCAGCCATGTACAGGAAGCAAAATGAGAACTATGAAGTTTGACACTATTCACGGGGCCCTACAATCCCTGGTATGCAGACAGAATGCCAGGCTTAAGAGCGGGGGAGGAAAGCTGGCAAAGTGTTCATGACATAAAAGCGTGTCTATATTTCTGACACTTCGGCGAATAAAGCGCATGGAAGCCCTTTCACACCCGAGACCAAGGGGGAAAAGCCGGGCAGGAGAAGGATGAGAGGAAAAGCATGTCGGCTACCTTGAATGTAAATGAAAGAAAAATGTGTGAACCCAGGTAGAGCCCGGCTCTTATTGGATGTCTAGACTATGATGTTCTGAGAAATAGTTGTACAAGCGTTAGTGCATCGAAATTTGTGAAGATCTAGCTACGTAGAGTTTGGCGGTTTCCAAAAACTTATACTGTAATCAACCACTTGTACTTCATCTTCTAACAAAGTTGTGATGCTGAAGGTCGCCGAGTGGGGGACAAATAAAACTGAACACTTACACTTCTTGTAACCAGTTGATGGCAACTTTTTTGAACTAGTGCTCATGCCACCTCGCCGTCACCAGTCAAAAGACCGTCACCAGTCAAAAGTTTGGACACACCTTCTAATTCCATTTCTGATTTCTGTTTCTTTCCACATTGTAAAACAATGCTGAATACAATCCAAAATATACAATAATCTCTTTCGATATTGAGATGAATCTGCTACTAAAGCCTTCATAATGACTCTAATCTAAGGTGCTGTTTGTTATTTGGTGATTTTTGAGGCTGGTAACTCTAAATGAACTTCTCCTTTGCGGCAGAGGTTAAGTTTTAGTCTAGGAGGATCTTTATGAGAACCAGTGCCTAATGGGTTTTGCAAAGGCACTCTTACATAACGCAAATAGAATTAAAATTGTACAATTTAGTTAATCTATTTTTATTTGTCAGAAAGGACTTTGGAAAAATAGTAACCCTGCCGTCTAGAGCAAATCATGCGAACAATAGTCCTACTGTTAAATAAGGGACATTTCAAGGATATTACAAAATAAATAAAGAAACATTGTTTGCACTATTTTCTGGCACTATTATTTTTTGAGAGACTTGATGAGCACTGTGCTTTTGTAGCATAAATCCCACTTCAAGTTGACAGAAGTCAACTCGCGATATTGTTCTCAACTCAACAGAAAGTTCTGAGTTACACACTGAGCTCACATAAACCAGCGATTGCCCGCAACGTCATGCTTGACAGGGAGTAGAGTAAACAGTACCATCATCAAATTCAGAACGCGGTCGGTCAGATGCCTGTGCCATCATTAAGATTCAAACTCTCTTGATAGCACGAGCACTTTTCTGTTGAGTCTCTAAAATTAATAAGAATTTATCTAGACATTGTTGAAAACCGACCGAACAAAAAAATATGAAGGTGCAGAAACATTACCCGTACCTGTTATGCATTATGCTTTTTGTACGCCATAACCGGAGATCTTGAATTTGGGAATTTTCAATAAGCTTTACGACTCAATTTTACCAAAAGGGCCAACGTTCTAAATATGTACTGACGAACTAGTGTTGTAACTTTCCAACAACTCTTAGTTTAAAATACTGCTCTTAAAAAATGCTCCGTCTGTCATCAAAAAGGTATTTGGTGAAGCATATGTTTTGCAGTTCAGAAGAGCTTTGTGTATTGGACACGCTCAGTTGCTGTGGGAATCCCCCCACGGAGGAGCTTCAGTCGTCCCCGACACTCAGGTAAATAGCTCCCTTGCCCACGAAGTGAGTGAAGTACAGTTTATACAGCTGCCTTTGAGACGAGTGCTCTGGAGCACCACACATGCAGCAGGAGCTGCGGCACGACCGCATGAGGCTGATGGCAATCGCAGGCCCATGTGCGCCGGATTGGGAATCGGACTTGTGAAGCTGTGCATGTGGCGATGACCTGGGGCTCTGGAGTCGGAAAAAAAATAAATAATAATAATTATAATATATGAGAACGTAGATGGTAAAGCATTCCCATCAGATAGAGGTGGAACCTTTCATGCCTTTCCCAGGTGTAATTTGATTAGCATTCAGATGAATGATTCCACACAACTTAGATGTGTAACACACCCCACCGGCATTCCCACAGACGAGGGGAAAGAAAAAAAAATCGCGGAAGTTAAATTCACCTTGAACGGAATGTAGTCTTGGAAAAAAAACTGAATTAAAATGAATAACACTCTTCACCGTCGGCACAAAAAAAAAAAAAAAAAAAAAAGGCTGGCAATTTACCAGAAGGCTCCTAATGAGAAGTGAATAAATTATCACAAACGCATTGAGCTTGGCATGAAGGGAAACTCTTGTGTGTGTGTTTTTTTTTAAGCATTTGTTTTATCCCATGCCAGACTGTGGAAATAATACCTGGCTATTACATGAACACTTTGCCCTTGTTTATCACCTGGGGAAGATCATTTCCTGTTATTAATCTAAGGGTGGGTACTCGTCCAAAAAAAAAAAAAAAGGATGAATGAATCTTAAAAAAAAAAAAAAAGAAAAGGAAAGAAACTCTGCTCATTTAACCAGCGTAAACAGCCCTGAGGGATGTGTTCGTTTCTTAGATTTGCTTAAATCTCGGAAATCGCAACGAGATCAGGTTTATAATGGTGCAGAGACGCACGCGAATAAGCGAAGAGGAGGACGAAATCAAACACGAATTAAAGCCTTTACAATCGAACACATTGTGTGCACACTTGAAAAGTGAGCTTTCAGCACCCATGAAATCAGGATGTTATTGGATGGGGATTGACCTCTCTCAGACATGTTGACAGATTTCATCAGTAGGTCGTATATTGTTAAGTCGACGAGCGTTAGACTTCCAAGAAGGAAGCCAAACCCGACCCTTAACCTCCATGGCCGAGTTGTGTCTGCGTCGGCTGTTGCGCAACGCGTCCCGGTTGGCCATCTTTTGAAGTGAGAGGGCCGCGCTAATAACGGATCGGACGTACGGGGTCACTAATAGAAACAAACAACATGTACTACTTGTGCGAGTGAAAGGAGGGGGCTGTTGGCACCGAGGGTCAAACCTATTCTCACGTTACACCGAGCAGTCTGGGTGGGGCAGACTGTGTGTGTGGGAAGAGGCATTTCCGCATGCAATTAGCCACATGCCACCTGTTTGTTTGGAGGCAACGTGCATGGAAAAAAAAAGCTCGGCGTGTCTTGTTGAAACAGAGCTCCTTTTTAAGTGTCACTCGCAAGCCATCTGGCTCGTTTGCACTTTTTGGAACAGAACGCATATTCACTGCGACATTATGTGGCGAAATGGTACCATATGTGTGCGTCGATATTTAACAAGAGCATGAAAATGACCTCACACACCAGGAGCATCACAGCTTTCAGCTGAAGGCGATAATGACGGATATGCGAAGACGGAATAGTCAATTACAGGCACGCTCACCAGGTCAAAAAAAAAAAAAGAAAAGTTTGTAAAACGTAGCTCAGGAACTGACAAACAAAACTGAAATGGCATGTAGAAGTATTTGCTTTAGGGAGTAAGTACTGTTTGTATTTCAGAAATAAATCCGAACACTTACAGAGCAAATTCAGATCACTACGTGGCCATGTAGACAGATGAACGGAGTACAACAGGCTTAAACAGGAACGTCACTGCTATAAAAATAAATAAATTAAAAAATCTGATTAATTGTAAACTTCTGTCAACATTGTTGAGCTGTAAAGCCACGTCTGAGCGGAACGAAACCTGAACGCGTGCATTGAAACTTTGTGTGCGGGCATGATGACTCGTGTGTATCTGCACTCTTTCCAGACATGCGAGAGCAGTGTAATTATTTCATGTGTGCGCATACCAATTTGTGCCGGAGCAAAAAGGCATTTGAGCATTTAAAAAAAAAAAAAAAAAAGTGGAAACATGGAAACGCAAACCCTTTAACGTTGTGTATAAAAGTGATAAAACTTCTCTTTTTAGGTGTAAATTGCAGCAGATAACGAAAAATCGTACATAATGGGCTAATAATGATGTAAATTATTTCCTCCTTGTTAGTAAAATTTTCTATTTTAGCTATTTATTTTGTGTGTGTGTTAATGTTCTGGGATGGTGGGTTGTGTAAAAGGGAAATTTGTAACTGTTCAATTCTGCTCTTCCTTCACAAAAACATATATAT
>JAQMYG010000014.1:16476283-16488476 GCA_030014215.1 Clariallabes teugelsi | reverse complement strand
CTCTCTTGCGCTGCGGAATTGTAGGTAATCGTCTCCCCTGCTGGGTGAATACACACACACGCGCTGTGTGTGTGTGTAATGTGCGTGCGCACACACACACGCACACACATTAACGGAGAGACCGTTTTTAAAACCGTTTAAAAATTAGCAAGGAACATCGCTATTCACACTCGCGTGAGCGCATACTAACAATCACTGCTGTAAAGTAAAACAACAACAACAACACGACTCAAACTCAAAAAACGGAAACACTTATATTTCGGGATTTATTTTTACGTTTTTTTAAAGGTAAAGTGTAGGTTAATTTGTTTTATTTTTACTGTATATTTTGTGTTAATTATTTTTATGTATTTATCTTTTTGGGCTGTAGAACGAATAATTTGGGTTTCCATTATTTCCTATGGGAAAATTGAATTTGGTTTACGAGTGTTTTGGAATACGAGCCCGCTTCCGGAACGAATTATGCTCGTAATCCGAGGTTCCACTGATAGAGATATAGTTCTTTTGAACTTTTATTTAGATTAATAAAAACTTTAGCTGTTACTGACTCAAAAAAAAGCTAATTAAATAGAAATAATTTAACAGAAGGATTTTTACTTTTTAAATATTTAAAACAATGTTAACTGTTCACTATTTTGAGCTTTCTATTAAAATTTTTTCAAGGGTAATTATGACTGTGACCAATTTTGTACAAAAGCTCAGATTTTCAGAACAGTCATTTAAAGCTCCAAAATTTCTGAAACATTTAATATTCACTCAAGTTTGTCATTTGTAATGGAAATTATTGCATTTGTTCGAAAACAGAATGCAAATTATAAGCACTTTCACTTATGCACTCAGACTTTTGGCTGTCACTGAACACATATATGTTTTTTTTTTTCTACTCAAAACTTTTCTTGTTTTGAAAACCAAAAACACTGACATCATACATCTTTCCACTAATTACAGTATTATATCTAAGCGATAGGAACAAGACCTATGCTCGATCGGAACAGAATGGTGGAAAGAGAGTGTCCAAAGCGCCATGGTTGAAGTAAGTTTCTTTCCTCAATCACACAAAGGTGACGTGCACTGAAGGGTGCTTTAACGGTTACTTTCTCTTGAGTGCTAAGCAAATGAAATACTATTTAGCGGATAATACACAAAGCCTCTTGTAAGGTCCTCTTCAAAAGAGACATATCCTTTGACCTAGTTGTCCAGCCTTGAAATTTTCACACAAGCACCTGGTAGGAGGAACAGCTTAGACAAAACAGACACTTGAGATGTGTGTGTGTGTGTATATATATAGAGAGCAGGGAGGACAGGTCAGTGTGGTCTGCTCTACAGGCTGGATTTTATCTAAAGTGTCTGAAGGAGTACATACTTCTAACATGCAAGCTGAAGCCATTTCTGGAAGATCAAATTCTTTCATTTTTGCTTATATTATTAGATCTCCACATTTAATTAATTTGAATGAGTCAAGACACCCATAAACACTGTCAAAAAGTCAAACATGTTCCGGAATCTTTCAGAAATATACAAGTGACGTGGAACAATCATTAGCCCTAGCAACAGATTTCATGCCCACTGTTGCATCGAGAGCAAGAAAGTTCAATATGATGAAAATAAAAAGGTAAAAAATTCCTATTGACGCAAAACATTTGGTATGTAGCAATGTTTCAACCTAACATGCTTTAAGGTTACAAACTTCTGGTACAAATTGCTGAGTCAAGCGCTGTAGGGTCTCCGAAGAGTGCGAGGCAAACAATGAAACGTACATCGAGTTAATTAACAAACTGAAGCACTGGCACAAATACAGTGACGATCACCAAAGGGGAACTGTTCAGTTAATGAGACAAGCAGACAGGACGAATCGCCGCATCCCAATCAGCTGGCACAAAGCAGCGTCTAGTTTTCCTTGTTTGTCTCAATAAGAAATGCATGCTGTTTTTTGGAGGCTCTACAGATTTTTAAGGGTTTAAAAATTAGAGAAAAAAAATGTTGAGAGAATTGTTGAGAAGCCATTTGTTTGTGATCAAGCCTTAGTGAAGCTTGTTCAGATTAAAGTTACAGATTAGGAGCTCATTTAGATGGTCAGTCAGTTCCTAACCTGTGTGGCTAAACCCTTTTTAAACAGTTAGCATTTATGGGGAAAAAGTGGTTTAGCGGTTAAGGTTCTAGCTATTGACTAATTGGAATATCTCGAGTCAAAACAACCACGATTGGACACTTAAACCTCTCTAATGTAGCACCACTACGACTTAGGCTTACTAACAAGCAGAAATGCTAGAAATCATTTTAGCTGACAGTACACAGTAAAAAAAAAAAAAACTTTAGTACAAAGTTGTAAAAATAAACAAAAAAACAAAACAAAAAAACCTGTCATTAGATCATGTGACCTTTTTCCATTGCTCTAAAGTCTGATCCTTGTACTTTCACTATTACACATAGCTCTGGTTTTTACTAGAACCCTAGATTTTATTTACTTCACCAAGTGATTCATTATTTCTCCACCTGCATTCCTTCCATAAATTTAACTGTTCAGCACTACGCTTCCTGGTTTGGATGATGTGTTAAAGGGTTCCAGTAATTTCATACATCTTTAGTTGTTTCCTTTGCTTAATGCACAAAAATAATTTGAACCACCTGAAATAGTGAAGTTTTATGACCAGACATTGTATTTACATTAGTTTAGCTTGATATCACATATGGAAGGTAGGTGGCATAACAGTACTCGTATTCAGACTTGTATAATTCGATACCCAACGTTCACTTCGTTGTGTGTTGTGATGTCAAACCAGAACTTTTGATTGCGCATTAACAGAACACAGACATGAGAGAAAAAAAATCCCTTTTTTCCCCTCTATTAGACTAATGCACTTATTCCAGTGTTTCACTCATGCTTGGATACCATCAAGGTAGAAAGTTTACTTATGATGGCGGAGCCATGACCTCCCAGTAAGACAATTAATGGGCAAACATGAAAATTGCTTAGAGTGAGGTCAGGACTGTACGAGGGACATGGCAATAACTCCCAGCCTATTCCTGCAATGTGCAAGTGGTGTTCATAAATTATGTTGTGTACAGTTCTCACTGACAGATGAGTCTATTCCTCAAGTTGATGACAAGTTATGAGTAATTTTTCAAGGATCAGGCGTTCGACTCGCTGAATGTTCCTAAGACCAGCTGTAGCGGCCTTTGAGCCACCTCGGCCGGGGCCGTCAGTAATGGACATACGGCCTTCTTTAAAATGTTTGCACCATTCAAATGTTTTACCATCACTCTACTGTGCTTAAAAGTCTTTTGTAAATGTCAATCTGTTTTACGCCTTCATGCACGAGAAATTTTAGATTGACTTGAAAGACCTTTATATTTACAGTATAGTCTATTTAAAGCTAAGCATCCCATATTTTGCAATTAGTGCAAATAAGATTTAAAAATGGTTTAAATAGACCTTATTTAAAAGAGCTATTTTTGGCACAATTTACAAGCTAGATATCTAGATGCATGAAGTTTATTTTTTTTCACCTTAAAAAAAAAAGGAAAGAATAAAGTTTAGTGATTTTGTAAATTAAACTTTATTTAGAAGAAATTTCTACCTGGATGAATGAATCTCCACAGACAAAGAATAAAGGTTTGTGCTATTATGCACAATTCTTACGTATTGAGGAAATTATGGCCAGATTGCCATTGTTTAGAAATTTGTACAAGTTTATATGTTTACAAAGTTAAATCCATTTTAAAAATATATATTTTTCATTCTTTTCCATGACTTTGCTTTTTTTTTTTTTTTTTTTTTCCCCTTCACTGTACCGAACCGTGACTTCGGAATTGTGGAACCATGAGATTTGCTTACTGTAATGGAAAGTAAAACAATTTACAAATATTGATGCATGCAGAGCAACGCTACATTTTTAGCAAAACTCTCAATGACATGGCTGTTCGAGAAAGTGAAGAACAGCGCCGTGGTTGTAGAAAAGGCTACACATGTCTTAAACCAGTTAAATATTTTATTGTTTTTAAAGAGCAGACAGCAAACTGTCACTTCCCTTCAAAAGCTTTTCTTTTTTTCTTCCAGGTGTACAGAAATCTAGTTGCTCAGACAGAAAGCATGTGACAAAACTTGCTTAGGGATGTTGGGTGCATATTGTTAACTGATCAGACATTCCGTGTAAAGCTGCGTATCGGTGGCCAGCCATGCGGTTTGTCTCACAGCTCAGCAGGCTTAATCAAACAGTAATTATGAACAAAAGCAAGCCAGGGCAGGCACCAGAGCGAGAAAGTGCCAGGACTCAGCCACAATCACGCAGGTCTTTAATTGCCATCATTTGATATGCCACACGTTTCGACTGCTCAGAAAGCGCGCCATATGCAAGCACTTTCACATGAACGCACGGCGTGGGCTTTGCACATTTTTGTTATGTTGTGAAATTCCTCTTTCATATCTTTGGTCGGACAAGTCTATTTACGTTTCTTTGAAAAGGCTGCAGATAGCCGTTCAAGGACTAAAATGTAATGCCGTTTACAATCTCGTGGAAAAGAGACGCTGTGGATATAAAAATATCTATGCAAAGCAACAATGCTCCTTAAATCTGATTGGTCAGAAGATGCCGATTCTGTTTCGTTAACAGCAGCTCTGAGAGTAGTTTAGTAGCTGCAAGGTAAATAACAGGTTTATGCTGCATTAGTGCATTTATTCTAACGTGGTAACATTTGTACAATAACAACTTACACAGGGGCTTGTATAGAGGACATGCCACACAAAGCGATTAATGTTCGAACGTGTGATATTTTTGATAAGATCCTTTCTTTCTGTGAGAAAGCATTTATTTAGCATTTTAGGAAGTCTCAGTAACTGAACATCATCACACCACCCCAATATGGTTTCATTTCCAATAACTGGCCAAAATATCTCAATCTACATAGCCATTGTTGGTCGCTTTATGAATACAAACCACAGCAAAATTATTTATACTACTGAATTCCTATAATCCGGGTTCGATTCCCGTCTCTGTGTGCGTGGAGTTTGCATGTTCTCCCAGGATAAAGCGGCATAGAAGATGAGTGAGTGAGAGAGAGGGAATCCCTATACTCATACAAAAATTGTCATTAAACACACCTACTTGCTCCGCTTAATTGACTTTTTCATGTAGTGTAATTTGCTAAAAAATCCTTTTTATTCGTCACTTGAGGTAAATGACTCGGTTTGAAACATGCTCCTGTAATGATCAAGAGCTAAACACGAAACCATGAAGAGTAATTTATGCCACATTAATCCCAGTTTAAGTTACATTGGCAAACATTATATCAGTTTCTTCCAGGAATATAGCTTATGCACAGTCACACATTTCCGCCCTGCATCATTGTAATGAAGTGTTTTTTAGTTGTTTTTTCAGGCTGCATTTCTTTTTTTAAATACGAATACAGTAGTGCCGTGCCTGTTAATACGATAATGAAACAATAGCGTTTTGTGCTGTTTTTAGACATGTCAGGAAACTTCATGCACCATGCACATGTCTGAGACCAACATTATTCACTCCAGCTTCAGTACAATAAGTATGAAAGCTCAGTAGCCAACAGGAAAAAGGCGGCCTTTCCCTACCAGACGAAGCCGCTACTGTCTGTCTCGTCTATTTTCCCCCCTGCTTTCTCTTTTCAGTCCATTCTTTTCGGGAACCCTTAATCGGCTTTAAATCGGAGCGGCCCCAAGCTTGAAGTGAGAGCCCTCGTCCTGGCAGCCTCAGACACGATAAGAGACACAATGTGCACCCACCCAAATACCCACTACAGAAGGGTCATTTTCCTCACATAGGCAAATGATAAAGAAATCAACAAAAGGCATTTAAAGACTCTTCAGTAATGCTTCTGTTCACTTTCCTGTGAATTAAAAGGCTTTCAAACTACTTTGCAAAAGTACTGTATACAGGAAGATGTTTAATTTAAAAAAAAAAAAAAAATTTTAATCCTACAATATGTTTTTGTTGGATTTATTATTGTGTGTTGTGGTGTTGTGGTTGGCACTGTTGCCTCAAGGATTCGAATCCTGCATTTTTAAGTACGAGTGTGTTGAGTTTGCATTTTCTCCCCGTGCTGGGGTACGTTTCCTTTGGGTGATTCAGTTTCCGCCCACAATCCAAAGACATGCAGATTATGCTAATTGCCAGGTTCAGATTGCCCGTAGTGTGTGAGTGAGTGTGTTCAAGAGTGCATTTGTGTGCCCTGTGATGGATTGGCACCCTGTCCAGGGTGCACCCTGCCAAGTGTCCCGAGTCCCCCGGTATAGGCCTAAAGCCTCTGTATAGGATAAGCGATATAGAGAATTAATGAGAGAGAGAGAGAGAGAGAGAGCGAGAGAGAGAGAGAGAGAGAAAATGGCTTCTTGGGAACTTTATAGTGTTTATTTTTATTTTTTTACTGTCACTGGAGACAAACGTAGGTTTTCAATAAAAAAAAAATAAACTCCTTGTTGAGGCTATTGTAAAACAACTACAAACATTCCTAAGAAGAATAAACTTGGTTTATCTTTAAACCTGCAGTAATTTTATCTAATGCACCACTCAGACATAAACAGCGACAAAAGGTTAGACAAATAACATGGAGGAAAAAAAAAAAAAAATAGACACTACTATTAAATCAGGCAAGAACTTACATGTCCTGTGATAAAGGTGAGGCCAGGTAAGTTGTGTTTCTTAAACCTCATAAGCTCATTCTGTTGTAAAAGCTCTGTGAATGAGAATCTGTAGCATTTCCCCATTTATTCAATAAATGCTGATGTGCTAAATAACCCGCAGAAAGGCGCGTCAACCTTTATTTAGTCAAAAAGTCAGACTGCAGACCAGGATCTAACAGATGTTAGGGCTGTTTATTCCTCCCAATGTCACACTTTTACATCTACAAAATTAAATATAAGCTTCAGGTTTAACCAAGATTTATTTTGAGAATGGGGTTGTTAAAAAAATAATAATAATAATAATTAAATGGAGGCTAATGGCAGTGCAAATAAACCATATCCAAATGTTACAGTAATTAATGCATCCTGAAGTACAACTTACTGAAGTAGCTCCAACAAAAGTTGAGATTTTCATGTAAATAAAATCTGACTTATCAGTCATGCAAAGTTTTTCATTTACAGTATAAGGAGGCTTATAAAGAGGATTAAAGTTCGCCATAAGCTGTGTAAGTTTTTCATCAGTTTAAATTTCTGGTATGATTTTTTCACTCTGGATTGACAATTTTATAGAACAACTGACATTTTATTCGAAAGTTAACAAACATGGACACGTTCATGTCAAAGATGTGACGGGAACAGTGAAGGTAGGACATTACAGTTTTTTTAATTATTATTATTACAATATATTTTTTTTTAAAGTTTGGACACACCTTCTAATTCCATGGTCTTTCTTGATTTGTTTTTTCGTTCTACTTTGTCAAATAATACTGAAGGTGTCCAAATTATGCAATAATCTCCTTTGAACAGTTAATGTTGAGTAGTATAACGGCTCTAATCTGAGGTGCTGTGTGTTAATCTGTGATTTCTGAGGCTGGTGACTCTAAATGAACTTCTCCTCGGCAGCAGTGGTAAATTTTGGTCTTGCTTTCCTGGGAAGGTCTCCATGAGAGACAGTTTCATCATGGTGCTTGATGGGTTTTGCAAACGCACTTGACGATACTGTTCTTGCAGGAACTATTCTAGAACAGTCGACTTTCATGTCTTAAAATAACAACTGACTGTTGTAGTTATTTAATTACATAATTTCACATGTCTTAATTTCATAGTTTTGAAGAAAATTTTGTTTTAGAATGTAGAAAATAAATCCAATTTGTTTTGACTGGTACTATACATTTACAATGTTAAAATCTTTCTTTTCAGTTACACCAAGAAAACCATTCTAGAAATGTTTTTGTTGCTGTTTAGTACAAGATCTAACATTTATCCAACAAATCCATTAATTCCTCCATAATATCATTCTAAATCAGTACAGGAATGAATGTATAATGTCTTACTAGAAACACAATTTAAAAGGTCCCATATTTTACTGTTTGATCTCTCCCCAAAGTGTGTGTTTGTGTGGGTGTGTGTTAATGCGTCAGCTGAAATATCCCTCAGATTATGCAACTCTTTCTACTGCGAAGGCACAGATTTAGTATCTATATAAAAGAACTACTACCGAGCCATGCCCTGCTAGAGCACAGCATAGCTGAGTAGCAATCTGAGACAGGGCTTTTTATTATATGAGGTCACATTAGGGGGGGAGGGGGGATGTAATTGGCTTGTATTAACCCTGGACCACACAAAAGTGGAAAACTGACAAAAAGCTGCCAATGTCCCCCCCCCCCCCCAACATTTTTTGTACATGCACATTGGAAACCCATCTGAATGACTAGACATAGGTTTTCTTTAATGGAAAAAGCTATTAAAATACAACATGGTTGACACAAAATGAAACCCAAGTCAGTCAACTCCCCCGACAACAAATCATTAACACCAAACACAGCATGTTTACTCTTACCAGTTTCTCATCCACCGTGATGAGCTGCGACTCTTGCCCTTGTTTCTGCGCCAGACATCCTGATGTGCTAACTGACCTGCAAGACAGGAAATTTGAGGGGGGAAAAAATGAGACTGAAATGAAAAGTAATCACTTAAGTAAACAAAAGCGACCACAATGCTGTGGTAGAATAGGGAGAATGAAGCGCATGCTGAATCTCTCCTATTACTTCTGTCTGCTGGGTTTCTGGCACGCTCCCATTAGACAGTTAGCAACAGACAGCACTTTATGTCAACGCACCGAACCACAGTTACCAGCGGAGCATTTCGGAGCAAGAGTCTCCTTTGAACAGCAGCATGAGAAAAACGTGTGGTCGCCGGTTTGTCACGAACAGAAGTTAATGTCAGGGAAAGCCTCACTGACCTTTCTCACATCTTTCCCGGCAAACAGAGATCTTTCTCTCAAAGAGAGAAACATGCAAGCTTCTATTATTTTGTTTAATAAGGCAGCTATGTAGTCTTTAGATTGCAAAATATGAAGTGACAAACTTTTAATATTATACTGTATATACAATTTAATAGTACACTATATACACCGATCAGCCAGAACATTAACAGTAAACTGGTGACGGGACCAACTGAGACTGTAGCATACCCCCAGAGGTCTTGTGGAGCCATGCCCCAAGGAGCCTGAGCTGCTCAGGTGGCACAAGGGGAACATACACAATACTGGGAATAATTTTTCTGTTATAATGTTATGGCTGGATGTGCACGTTTGTGTTTTTATCAAGAGAAATCCAAATAAAATCAGTGACCACCCTTTGCCTGCAAAACCAGATTTGCCATCAATTCTTCTATGTACACTTGCAAACAATGTTTGAACAAACTCAGCAAATAGGTTGTTTCAAACATCTTGGGAGAACTAACCGCAGGTCTTGTAGGCTGCCTCAAATCCTTCGGTCTCCTCATGTAATCCCTGACAGACTTGATGAGATCAGGGCTCTGTGAGAGGAAAACCATCACTTCTATGACTCCTTGTTTTTCTCTACATTGAACTGCTTAATGACATTGGCTGTTCGTTTGGCATCGTTGTCCAGCTGAAAAATAAATTTGTAGCCAATCAGAGGCCTGATGTTGTTTCATGATGGATAAGTATCTGCCTGAATTTCTCAGCACTGAGGACACAGTTCATTTTGACCAAATCTCCAACCTCCAACATAGAAATGCAGCCCCAAATTTGTAAGGAATCTCCACCATGCTTCCCTGTTGCCTGCAGATACTCATTATTGTTCCGTTCTCCAGACCTACGTAAAGAACGTGCCTCTCACTAAAGCCAAATATTTTCTAAATTTTTACTCATCAGTACGAAGCACCTGCTGCCACTTCTCGCCCCCTGTTCCTATGTTTTCGTGCATAGTTTAGACGTGTATCCTTCTTTCCGCGACTGAGGTATGGCTTTTGGCCACCATTGCTCCATGAATACCACTTCTGGGCAGACTTCTCCAGGCAGTAGATGGGTGTACCTTGGTCCTAAGCATGATGTGCCTTCCATCTGTTGCATTAAGTTTCCTTGGCCGACCGCTACTTCTGCAGTCGTCAACATGGCCTGTTTCTTTGTGCTTCTTTAATAAAGCTTGAACAGCACATCTTAAAATCACAGTCTGCTTTGGAAATAACTACCTTCTAGTTGCTATACTCCATCTTGCCATTGTGTATGACCAATGACATAAAACTGTCTTCCACAACCTCACCTTAGTAGCAGAGCTTGGCTGTGTTTTTTTTGGCCAGTTTTAGGCCAGCTGTTTCTGTTTCAGTTCATGACTGTATTATAACCTACATATGAAATTAATTATTAGCACCTACTTGATATAATTGATTAATCATACACCTGACTCCCTGATTATTTTTCCCTGAATTATAAGAACCAATGCTGACTTAAAGCCAAAGGACAAAGGGCAGTCACACAGAAGAAAAATCTAAATTAAAACAATATTCGGTGTGACTACCCTTTGGCTTTAAGTCAGCATTGGTTCTTATAATTGCACAAGTCAGGGCAGTCACACCGAATATTGTTTTAATTTATATTTTTCTTCTGTTTGCTCACTTTGCATTTTGTATATTGCTAAAAAAAATAAACTATTAAAGTATATATTGTTCAAAGCATACTTGCTTTCCAGCATTTCTTTTTCATAACATTGTATAATAATAACACTGAAGACATTGAAATTATGACAGAACAAATATGAAATTTTGTAGCCAACAAAAAATATGTTTTATATTTTAGATTCCTCAAAACAGCCATCATTTGCCTTTGATGACAGCATTGTTCACTCTTGGCATTCACTTCTCAGTCAGAACTTCATACTCATGAAGTATTCACCTGGAATGGTTTTCCAGCAATCTTGAAAGAGTTCCCAGATGTGTTGAGTACTTGTTGGATGCTTTCGCTTCAGTCTCCGGTCCAACTCATCTCAAATCATCTCAAGTGGATTTGGGGTTGGATGATCGTGGAGGCCAGATCTTCTGATGCAGCACTTCATCACTCTCCTACTTGGACAAATAGCTCTTACATAACCTAGAGGTGTGTTCGTGCTGATTGTTCTGATGGAAAACAAATGATGGTCCCACTCAGTGCAAACCAGATGGGATAATATGCCACTGCAAAACGCTGTGGTAGCCACACTGCTCAAGTGTTCCCCTTAATTTAGCTGTTGACACTGTTGCACAAAGCACCCCACAAACAAGCACACCTCCTTCATGCTTCACAGTGGGAACCACCCATTCAGAATCGTCTGTTCACCCTTTCTACATCTAACAAAGACATGGAAGAACCAAAAATCTTACATTTGGACTCAACAGACCAAAGGACAGTTTTCCATTTATCTAATATCCATCCCTTCTTCTTCTTAGCCCAAGCAACTCTCTTCTGCTTGTTGTTCTTCTAAAGTATTGGTTTCTTTCGACCATGAAGGCCTGACTCATGTTGTCTCCTCTAAACAGTAGCTGTTGAAATATGTCTGCTGCTTGAACGCAAAGGCATCTATGTGAGCTCTCCTCTGAGGTGCTGTAAATCAGCAGTTTCTGAGGCTGGTCAATCTAATAAACTTCTCCTCTGCAGCAGAGGTACCTCCCTGGAACTTCGACATACAAATTTAATTCATTCTGGAGGTGAGTTCTTAAAGCAAAAATTTGTATTGCGATACAGATTTTCCCCTTAAGAAATAATGTAAATGCAGATAATCCATTCCAGCCACCCAAAAATATTACCAATATTACAAAAACACTCAGAAAAATCACGTCGCTCTTGAACGCATGCTGAAGGAAATGTTGGTATCATAGGATGACTTTCAAAATAACTTTCACTAACTGAAAAAAAAAAAAAAAGTAAACTTCTTAAAGTTTTTGCATCTTAGCCAGCGTTCGGTTCGTTCATATGCCTAATGTTCTTTGTATGCCAATGCAAATTTCTTGCAAAATTTTAAGTCTTAAGGCAAAAATTCATAAGGAAGGCCATCCTTATGCCCGAGGGTCTGCCACGCGCGTATTATATATATATATATATATATATATATATATATACACACACACAGTCTCAAAAAAATGTACTCACACTTCAAATGACGAGAAAAATATTATTTATGAACTATTTATAGAGTGAAATGGAATAGCTTCGAATACAGAAGACAAATGTAATTGAAGAATCATGTTCGTAAATGTTCAAATTGA
>JAQMYG010000014.1:16452399-16473574 GCA_030014215.1 Clariallabes teugelsi | reverse complement strand
TGTATATCTGTCTGTCTATTTGACTATATGACTGTCTGTCTGTCTGTCTATCCATCTATTCATCTGTATATCTGTCTATCTATCTGTCTGTCCATCTATTTATCTGTATATCTGTCTGTCTATTTGACTATATGACTATCTGTCTGTCTGTCTATCTATCTATCTATCTATCTATCTATCTATCTATCTATCTATCTATCTACAGACCCCCACAATATCAACACCAATCAAAACAATCGACATTTTGTTTTCGACACATGTTTTGGATAGCCGGGGAAACCTCAGGACCAAAGGTAACCCTAGCAAGCACATGCAAACTTCACAAACACAGGCTGACATCTTAGCCACCATGCTCCTGGGTGTTAATGCCCTACATCAAATTGAATACATGTGCTGTATACTTAATTACTTAAAAAAAAAAAAAAATCTTACTTTTTATTCCTTACATTTCTGTGAAGCCCTTTACAGTACTTACAAATCAGCGAATGTCTGTAAAATATTGTGATATTGTTATGCTGCACAATGCAGTTAGTGCTACAGCTATTCATGAGCATTTGGAGATGTATAGTCCACTGCACTGCACACGGTGGAAACTGAGGATGAGTATTCCTGGCCCTACCTCATTAAAATCTTTCAAAATCCTGAGCAACACTTGTAAAAAATGAGACGTCTTTTTTGGCGCCCTAGAAGATATGAACTAAATGTAACAAAAAGTTGAGTTTCATTAACTTGCTAAAGTCAACTGAATGTTTTAAACCTTATTTATAGGTATTACTACTGTACATGCACCTACAAATGATGAAATGTGAATGATTTATCCAGGTATAGAGTATGATGTTTCATTGTAATAGTTTTAGATGAGTAATAAAAGTAAGTTTTCGCATGGAACCATGATATTGCATTATTTTAACAGTTAAACATGTACGGTTATGTTTTAGTACTTACATACATTTAAAATATTTTTTAAAAATTATTTTCATATATATGCTTTTTTGGATGGATACTTCTCTTTTTCTCAAGTACATTTTTAAAAACTTTATTAATACTTCAAATTATATATCATTTCTCAGTTAAAGCTGAACAGTTTTGTGAGGCAGTACAATGTAAATATTTACATAAATTTGAATCATAAACAGTACTGAATAAGTCATAAAAAATATATTATGAGTATATTATCAAATATTATATTTTAAAGGTATCAGTGATTATAGTTTTAAGCAGGAAAATGCAGTTTTTAAACACTTGATGTGGGAAGAACACCTACAAAATTATAAAATCTGTTTTAACTTTAATATACAGATGTTTGTAAATGGAAAGACAAAGTTGCACAATGTTGTACCTCCATTTACTTTTCATATATTTTAAATCATTGCTCATTGGCTCACAAATGTATGGCTCATCAAATGGAAAAAAAGCATACAGTAGGTTTACATCAAAATCTTATTTAATTAAAATTTTAAGTAACTGCTCTTCTATCGTTGTTGAGTACACTTTACAGCTGGCTAAGTTTAAAATTATATGGGTTTATAACAATTATTATTTGAATTAATCCAATTCAGTGTTTCCCAACAAATTTGCATGACTGTATTTTTGATTACTTAATGTTAGTCAAACTAACTGGAAAATTGTTCTTGTGCAAAAATTATAAGTTGTGGTTTGGATTTGACTGAATGTCTTAAATGCAGTGAATAAAAATAGTTTAAATGCACTAAATAAAGACTGAATGGATCGGTTTTTGGAAATATAAGAACAAATATTTAAGTCAAATTTTTTTTTTACTTTTTTAAGAATTTGAATGAAAATATAGGAAATAAAATGGAGATGTGATTTAGAAATTGCACGTGCCTTAAAGTTTAACATTGTCATACTGGCAATGTACAACTACATTAAAATTTTAGACTTCTGGAACCACGGTGCTTTCTGGAGCAGTTGTTCTCTAAATCTGATTTTTAAGTACTTTGTTCAGGACTGGAAATTAAAACCAATTATTTAGTTAGATTTATATTTTTAACCTAATCACTTAAACGGAATTAGTTTAATTAAGATTTCAGTAAGAGTGAAACAAGGGGCTATTGTTAATGTTAACACAACTCTGGCTGTGACATGTCCAGAAATGCAAAGCTTAATCCCTCCATTAAACTGCATGAATATTATTATAAACATTCAAATAATAGTCTTAATATTTGATGCACTGGATTACATTAACAGCAGTTAAAGGGGTCCCATTTGCAAAATGTTTGCAACACTCTGGCCTAGAATTTAAGGATAACAAAAGTGTTTACCATTATTAAAGCTAGTTTGAAGAACTTTAACCTTCAGATGTACATCTGCGCCTAAATAAAAAAATATATACTCAAAATACTTGGACATATTTATTTTCTGTTTGAAAGAATGTATTAAAGTTTCAGACCCTACAGTATATAGGCAATAATTGTTCTTGATGCACATCATTTCATTGAATGCTGTAGTCATAAGCTGTTTGATCTTATAGCCATCAATCATAAAAAGTTTCTCCTGAAATTATAATTTTGTTGGTAAGATTTGTAATAAATTCACCCAATTGTGCCAGTTTATTTAAGCATTTGTATAATCAGTTTGTCACAGACTTGCATACTGGTGTATTAGTGTAAAAGTTAATTAATATAAGCACATTATTTTTAAAAAAAATACATTTTAGAGCATAAGACATATTTTATAAATGTGGTATAAAGGTTTTTTGTACATACAGTATATAACACGGCCCACAATGTGTCAAATTGCTATTATTGGTATGTGCCTTAGCTTGACAAATATATGGTTCCCCCTACCCCTAAACAGGGGGAAAAAAGGGGGTCCTTCCAAAGGAGAAAAAAAGCAGAACAAAGCATCCAAAGCATGCCACTTAATCTGAGTCCAGGTCTCTTCAAAGGGTTCACTTTTAGATGGCCGATTTCCTTCTTGGTTCTCAGGGATGGAGCAAAGCAAGAAAACCCCCCCTTGGGACTGAAGGCATGCCATGTCATAACACACTCATTTTCCGCTATTTATCAGTCCCCTGGATTCTTCCTCCTCCATTTTACCATTCATTGAAATAAGGTTGTATGTGTCTGGCCCCTAAAAGCGCTGGAGGATGAGATCAAAGTTTCTATTGATCAGTGAAAGAGTTGAAGGGTCTAAGGGACTTCCCTGCACTTCAGTTGCCGGAATCTCAATTTAGCTTTAATGAGACCTCATTCATCAACACTTACCCATAGAGGAAGTGAGGGTGTAATTGACTAGTCTCTCGGTCTCTTGGAAGAAAATGCATTTGTGTTTGATTTCCAACATTTATAAATTGGAGGAAAGAGACATTTCAGTTCAGAGTAAAATAATTACCTACTGTTGGTATATCCGATTTATTCATATAAAACTATATAAGTCATAAAGACTTTATTTATTAGGTAAAGTTTTTTTGGTTTGCTATAAATACAGATTTAAAACAGTATGCTAAAATGTATAACAATGTTTTTTTTTTGTAAATAATCAATAATATATAAATAATCATACTACAATGTATTTCAGTAAAAAAGGTGAATATCAGATTTTTAAAAAATCTAAGCACATTACAAAATTTACAAAGGACCAGGATGGTTCAGACAAAAACGTCTTTAATCTTTTTCTTATGTCAAATTCTGAATTTCTGCACCACCACACTGAAACAATGCAACCAGTTGGTAACCCATTATCCCTTAAAGAGTTAATCTATGATGTGCAAAAGGAGAAAAACAGAATTGCTTCCCCTCTCTCGCGCGCTCTGTCGCCTGCCCCCCCCCACCCACCCCTCTGTTGCATTTTGAAGGAGATGCGAGTTGGCAGCATGGGAGAGGATTGAAGATTAATGGTGTAAAGGGGGGCTCTGACAGCCTTTCCGCTGGTCGCCATTCTCCTGGGTGGCCCGATTGGTCTTGGATGTCACGTTTGCTACTTAATCTTGCATGTGTGGAACAGTCTTGAAGATGTGCTTGAAGATCTTGTGACCTGCTCACATCTATGTAGTCATTAAGTTATTTGTGGGACCCTTTAGGGAAATTCTTAAAACAACAACAACAACAAAAAGATTGTTATAGAGCTATTTCAGATACAATGAACCTAAACACTGAAATTGCAAATGACATTATGTAACTTTTGCATTTCAAAAGTCTAAGAAATAATGGTAGGCTCTTTAAAAAAAATTGCTAGCATGTTTTTTTTATTGTGTTTTTTCCCCCGAAAGAACCCATTTTAGTTGGTGCCTCAAAGAACTTAAAAAGATAAATTCCTAATAGTTACCATTATGCACAAGTATATTTGTGGTATAAGTTGATCGTTTACGGTATATTGTCAGAATAAGGTTTTTGCAAAAATAGAGACCAAAAATTGTTTTACTATGGCATTGGTCTAAATGAAACAGTTTAACTTAAAAAATGATAAAAGTACAGTTTAAAAAAGTGGACATACAGTAGGTCCATAAAAATTGAGAGCTGAATTAATAAATAAATTAAAAGCACAAATACATGTTAACATTTCTAAGCTGGAGTGACAAAACTCAGATATCAAGTGAACTTTTTAGATGTATGTATCTGATCCCTGTGATTGCAACAATATCTGCTTTTAGCAACATTAGAAAAAAATAATTTATTTTATTGGTTGCAGTGTATCATCCATTTCTAATAATCGTGATTTAAAGACAAAACTATAGCACAGGAACATAAATGTAAACTGATTATTATAAGTTATGCATAGTTGCTCACATTTTCCTAACTATTTTTTATAGTTTTTTAAAATTCTTTGAAGCTGCTTTGTGATAATGACCATGGTTAAAAGCGCTATAGAAATAATATTTAATTGAACTGAGTTTACACAATACTTTCTACACAGGGTTGTTGTGCACACACAAATTATTCCCAGCATTTGTCTGCTACGCTCTCTGACTTACTGCTGTAATTCCACAACCATAAAGTGCAAAAAGCAGAAAGCAATAATTCGGTATACTGTATCTAATTAGGTGACTTTGAAATCACAATTGTGATGATGTGTTTTAGCAAGGGTTACATTCTTCCATTGCACATGATTGGAACACACTTCAAATAAGAAAAGTGATCTTCATCTCACCCATGGCCTCATGAAACTAATCCAATAGTATATTGTTATGTTTCTACTTTATCTTTGGCTTCAGTTTCCAGATTTTTGTGAGATCCTTTATAGCTGACCAGTTTTACCCATGTGGCTTTAGTTCTCCCAGAATTGTTCTATTTTATAAGTTTGATTAGTCATATCTAACATCAAAAGCAACAGACCTACAAAGCGATTGCAATGGACCAGTTGAATAAAGATGCTTGATCGTATGCCCAAATCTACTTGCGGTGCCGGCTGGTAGTAGCATTTCTGCCTCACAGCTCCAGGGTCCAGGTTCTGTCCTGAGCTCAGGTCTCTGTCTGTATGTTTTTCATGTGTCTGCATGAGTTTCCTTCTGTTTCCAAAAACATGTTGGTAGGTAAACTGATAACTGCATGGTGCCATGTGATGGACTGGCACACAATCCAAGGTGTACTCTCACCTTACACTCAATGTTCCCTGGATCCATCACAAGCCTGACAATTTAATTTTCTTTAGTAAATCAGTCAGTGCATCAAATGTTGCAGATGCTCTGTGAAAAAAGGTTTTATTTATATGTTTGAGCCTATGTTGGTTTAATTAATTTATTTGTTTATTGTTTTTTAAATGACCAAAACTTTACATTGTAAATCGCAAAATTTTTGTAATTTAAATGGTCAAATGGTTCAATAATTAATCAGCAATGTTACATTTTTTTTTTGGAACTCTACAGCTTGTTCCACCAAAACACTGAATGTGAACTGCTTCCTGGTTTGACCTTTGTAAGGTTAAACCCCTAATCCTCACCCCCATTAAACCCCCTTTCTTTCCATTCTTCTCTATTTTCTAACAGCACTTGTCTCATGTTTGAAAAAGTAAATCGTCACTGTACCACTGCTCTTCCTGAGAATTATAACAACTCTCCGCAATGAATTTCTTATAATCTACACTCTTATTTGTACATATTTGTAAGGATGTCTGTCACTCCATTTGTCTCTTTCATAATAGTTTTAATGAAGATGCTTTCCTGGATGACTCACTTCAATTCATTACAAGTTTAGATGAAACCGTTTTGGTTGGATGGGGTTGCAGCAAATTTGTTTGATTTCTTTTTTTATTTTAACAAAGGTGCAGGTGTTTTCTGTCCAGCGAGAATTTCAGTGTTTACCAGACAGTGACGATGAAAAAGTTACTTTTTCTCTTCTGCCATCTGCTACGTTTGTATTCATGAGCAACAAGCTCCCCACATAGTGTTGTAAGCGAAGCTGCTCTCTGGTATAAACTGTTTGGATTTAATGAAATAATCCACCTACAGATCTTGGAACAGAGCCCTAGCAGACCTCAAAGGAACAATTTTAGAAGGGTAATCAAATATTTACAATATGTTTGCAGCTGATTAATTAAGTGTCCTGTAGTACAGTCCATATTTTCTGCAACCATTTACTTTGTTCGGTGCTCATCTCAGGAAATAGCAAGTCTTAATCACTTAAGCCCATGTGTAAGTATTATCTTATTATATAATACTTGTGGTATTCTCAGTATAATCATAAATATAATTTACTGCTTTGTTAACTGCTTCCCAGTCAAATAGATAAATAGACAAAATTCAAACATAAGCCAATTGTTTCAGCGGTCTCAATCTGACTTGATTCAAATTGATGCAAACTAGTCTACTGTTATTTTGATACTTTTGTGTTACATTCAAGTTTAACATCCTTTTGATTTTGCTTCTAAGCTAAAATGTAAAAGTAATATTAACCAATATTAAGATGTAAAATATTTGGACTACATGGAACGGTTATAGCATGTCGTTGTTCATGGTGTGATGTTTATGAAATACTTCGGAGAAAAAGTGGAGAAAAGAGCACAAAGTAGTTACAGCAGCCCATTATTGAGTTAGAAAGTGATTAAAGTTGCCAAAAACACAAACTCCAAATAATTCAGTAGTCCTTGTTAAAACAATGTACAATTTCAGAACCAGGGCGCTGTCCACTACACCTTTGAGATTATATTCAAAATCTTATTTGACACAATTCTGAATAAGGGCTAAAGTCTATATCGGCAAGTTGATTATAACCATATAATGTGGCCAAGAATCTGGCAAATTAAGTAGCATATGTGAGAGATTATCAAAAGAACCCAGAAATTGGTAGGAGTTTTCACTTGTACAGTACAGTACAAAATTGCAATGTGAAACTCTGTAAAGCAAACATTTGTAAATACCAGAAAAAATTATTGCAATGTTTTATCTTTATTAGTTAATGTATCTTACCTAGAATTGTACTTAATATGCTCACATATTCAATAAGGCTATATATCTTAGACAGAATGGGCATTAAAAAAAATCTAATGTGCCTGAAAGTTTTTTAAAGTCATGCACATAATAAAAGATTTAAAAAGATACTGTTACAAGGTTATATTGACAGAACTGTCCAAGTAATTACGCCAACAATAAAACACTGTACTGTTACAGATGACTGATGATTATGACTTATTAGCACTTATTTCAATTTATGTGCCAATTCTTGAAGCTGTTAACAAGATTAAAAAAAAAAAAAGAAATATATGTTACATAATACATACAAAGATTGTACAATACAAATACATAAAAGTAAAAATGTTTGATTGTTTATCTACATTGAACAAAAAACACATTATTGTTACTTTTTATTGATAAATTGACAGACATTTTTTTATTTTATATGTTTTATACAATGCCTAATTTTATATTACTTTTGTTAACTAGAAACTTTTTTCTCATCTTTTTATTAGCTGTTATTTTTTGTCTTACATTTGCCAGTTAATTTTATATCACTTTTAATTTCACTTTTCAATACTTTCACAATTCAATACTTTACAGTTTTACTTTTTTATTACTTTTATTTCTTAGTGTCACTGTTACTATTTATCACAAAGTAATTATTAGCTTATTTTGCTATTTGTTTTTAACTACCTTTTATTTCCTTTTTTATTTATTTACATTCTTTGTTATACATTATTTATCTTTTCAGTTTCCTTACCATCATACCTCAGACTTGCATTCTGAGCTCCATTTAAAAAAATATGAAAAGTGCTTTTTAAGTAATAAAAGTAACACTTTCTTTTTTAAAAGATGTTTTTAACTATTTTTAAATTTACATTTTACGAATTAATGACAACATTTAATAATCCTGTAACACCATTCCTTTGTATTTTGTCATTAGTGCTTAGAACTCAAAATTCAGTTCCCATTATCTGTTATTACCAGAAACATAAACAGGGCAGTTAGGAGGAAAAATGAAAAGTGTGAAATATGTCCACTTAGACACATAGTTGGAGATCACACTTTTTAGAAGGAAAGTTAGAAATTTAACTCTGTGTTAATCTGTATGCTGACTAAAACACTTAAATACATGAGGGAAAGTATTACACTAAAAGTCGCGTACAGTATTCCCCTCTGTGTCTGGACCTCAGGCTAGAGCAAAGTCATTTGAGTATCTTTAACCATGCAGAAGTGATATACAATGGCAGTAATGACCACTACTGGACAGACTTTTTCAACAGACCTCACACCCTCTTGACTGATAGGTTTCTGTGACGGCAGGAGGCAAAGACCTGTTTTTGGTAGGTGATGCGGGAAGATCAATTCTCTCGGGACAAATGCCTGCCACATATTTTCCTTTGGCAAACAAAGGGAGTGAGTGATGTTTGCTTGAAATAAGAAGTTAAATCTCTTGTGTTTTTGATGAGGAGGCCACCTGGGATGCACATCTCCATCATCATGTCGCATGTTGAGGGGAAACACGGGGAAAGGCAGGAAAAGAGACTAAATATCTAGAAAGGAGCCACAAAATCAGATACAAAATTCTGAAACCAGTTGGTGATCTGAATATTTAATTGCATCAAAAATATTCAAGTACATACAAAGCAAATTTAACGCTTTTGTTTATTTATTTTTTTAATCAACACTTGTATTAGCTTTGACATGATGCTGATGTACTGTGACATTGATAATGTCTATATCTTGATGAAGATATCCTACTTACAATAATCAGTTTCTGTGATTAATATCATATGTTACAGTACCATTTTACGATCATGATTAGCTAGGTTGATATACTGTCATGTATTACAGACTTTTAAAAAACTCTGTTCAAAGGGCATAAGGTGATCCGTATGTCATACATACCGGAGATGTTGTTAACACCTAATGGTATCATTCCGTCACCTACTGTTTAATACACTGGTGCTTAAAGTTTACATTGCTCCTTATCAGTGCTTCACCCTGCAGCAGATACCTCCCCAAATGTTGTTTGGTTTACCCAGAGGGGGGTGCCATGCTGAGGAACCGTGGCATGCTTAGGAAAACGATTTTAAATGAACCCCAGTCACATGTAAATACACCCCCATGCATCACAACAAAAATATTTGAACGAAAACAAGGGCTTACTGGTTGGCTTTTGTTCCCGATCATCTTGTCGAGATCAGCTTGAAGTGAGAAGATCTTGATTGCTTATTTTCAATCCTGTGATTCAAAAGGTTTATAAAGGATCACAAACTCGACAAGACCAAGCATATTAGGAAAAAAGATGGAAAAGAACATGATCTCAAAGAAGGAAAAAAAAAAGAATGAGAAAGGATCACAAGGACCAGATGGATGTCAGGGGAACATCTGTTGCATTTCCACAGGGGTGAGTCCCATCAACAGGTTGTGAAAGCTGGGGATTACAGCACTGATGGAAGGAGGGAGAGCGAAAACATCCAGTATTTCTTCAAAAAGGCCATTTTTGTTTTTCTTGTAAACAAAGAAAGATTCCCTCAAGAGTCATACATTACCATTTCAGATAGGCACATTTGGGAGGGGGGTAACCTTGCCTTTGGGTAAACACAACTGGGAAAAGAGCCCAAGTCTTTAAATTGGCATCAAAGCGAAATGCCTATCCCTTATTTCCAAAGGTCCTAATGAGAGAAAAATCACTGTGCTAGTGCTGCTGAATTCAAATGCAAAGTGACTTCTAAAAATAAGTTCTGTCTAGACAAAGCTGGTGCCAGCGATAAAATGAAATGCAAATACAGTTTAAGCAAGTGGTGCTCATCGTGAAGGGTGTTTTAATGATAAGCCGCAGTCTGGATAGTCATAGTAAACAGATATTTTACATAGAGTTCCTCACTGAAATTATATATATATATATATATATATATATATATATATATACAGTATATATATATACATACACACACACAATGAATATGTTATTCAATCAGATATACATGTATGTATGTATATGTGCATGTATGTATACAGTGGTCTCTAAATATATGGCTATGTGTCAATAAATGCTGATTCCCCTGATGGAGTTCTAATAATTATAATAATAATAATAATAATAAAATCTGTAGTATGTAAATAAGAATTTTTGTAAGTTGGAAAAACACAAGCTGATGGTGAAAGGATCTCATGATCCGGTTTACATGGTCACACTGTGTCTCAACAGGGAAGAGAAGGGCCCTCGTGTCTCGATGCACCTCCTCCGCTTTGAGGGTGGGCCCTTCGGCGTGACCAAAGGGAAGCAGACCGAAAGAGAGAGCGAGAGAGGGAAAGGGGCACAGGTCTTTCTCAGGCAGCAGACTGGAGAGGCGCGTCAGCCACAGACATAGAGAAGGGCGGAAAACTGAATCAAAGTGTCGCTAGGGCAACCTGTGTGACACACATTGTATTAAAGCAATCTGAAAAGGGAGCAAAAGGGGAAGAGAAAAAAAAAAATGATGCAGCAGAGGTAGTGTAGATCACGAGTTTAGGTTCTAAACCCCAGGTTTAGAAAGGTAGCACAGAAGCTTGAGGTTTTTTTTAATTATTGTTTTTAATCATCATTAAATTAAAACATTATTAGTGATGATTAAAGGTTACACAACTTCAAAGGACCTTGAAAGAATTCGCCTTGGACTTTTCCCTTCTAATTAACATTAGAAAAACATTAATGTAAAATATATTGTAGTCATGTACATATACAGTACAGTATAAAAATTTTTTTGTTTTTCAAAAATCATGCCTAACCAAGCAATCTGCAACACACAAAAATGTTTTCATTAAAGCCAAAATGAGGTGGACCTGATTGCATCGGTAAAAACATGGTACATCAGAATGTTAAAATGTAAATGTCTTGCATTAATATAACACAGAGATATGAATAGCCTGGTGTGCAGCATGTCTGGGCTTAAATGAAGACCCACAGGTCTGAACAACTCCGAAGTAAATCTTTAAAGACGTCTTATGAGACACCTGTGAGACATAAAATATCACACATTGGAGAGCGTCAGTAATCTAAATTTACAAAGAGTCATTTGGATAATACTGTTGGGAAGCATCAGGTTAGGGTGCTTAGAAAGTGGCGGGCCAGGAAACGAGGTGGCAGACGGGGAGGGGTCCGCACAGACAGTTGGAAGGCATTAGACTGGTGGACAGGGACTTGTCAAATGCAGCTGTTGTAGCCACTGATTGATAGAGTTTGTATTCCAAACCAAACCTGAAACAGCCCAGGCATTCCCTAGTAAAGGGGTGTGTCATCTTTGGAAACAACAAAATTAACAGGACAGCCGTAGGCGCCGGTATATGAGCAACTTAGTAAAGAGAACATTATGCTTGTACTGTAAACATACATAATAATGACGAGCACAACAGGGACAAAAAGGAATAAGTGATGTATTTTCGTAAAATTTTCTAATATGCATTGAACATGTGATAAAAAAATACCTCATCAATACATTATTTGGAAATTGCTTTACTTTAGAAAAGAAAAGAAAAAAAGGTTACAGAGCAATCACACTAGTAACTTTAGTATTGTGAAGCTTTACATGATTATGATGATAGAATTTCTATTATAATGTTCAGATACATAAACTTTACGAAGTTATTAACAAACAAAATATCTTAAAAATGATAAAATTTCTTACATACTGCAGATTTTTTTGTTACAAAAAAGAAAAGAAAAAAACATCTGATCCAAGACATAAGGTTGCACTGACTCATGTTTTTGGTGTTTAAGGGTCAGTGTCTGTCTTTTCTGCTGAGTGATTAAAAACAACATGTTTTGAAGGAGAGGTAAAAGGAAATAAGGAGAACGGAAACATCCCTGCATCTCCTTCAAATGGAAAAAACTCTTATTTTTTCTTGATTTTCCTTTTTTCTTTTGTCTATCTGGACAACTGTTTTTTTTTTTTGTTTGTTTTTGGTTCTTTCCTTTGAACTTGTGTCCTGAATCACATCCGGATGCTTTGCAGCTCTCTCTCTTCCAAAAGGCTGATGAAGCGCCTGAAGCTCTCCCTCACAGTCTCCAAGTTGTTTATTGAGCTGCCCTCAAGGATCCATCTCTTCCCTCTTGCCAGTGGCTCCAATTCAAAATACTTCTTTATCTGGAAGAAATGAGATACACTCATTCAGACATGGCTGTGTTTTAATAATGGCATGTAGCTTAAGGCTGGTCTGTCAAAAATAGCATCAACCAAAGCATTATCTCAATGACAATTTATTTGGGGACATGTTTGGTCTTGCTCAGTGTGCCATGTCTGGCAGCCTTAGGAAAAAGAAAAAAAGAATCTTGATATGGAAATGACAGCGCCTAAAAAGTACTAACTGGGGAATGGAAAAGCGGTGACTCTATTACACATCCTCAATTAGTATTTCTATGTTCTATAGATAATCATCATCATGGGGGGAAAACTACTGTCAGGAAAGCATTAATAAAACCTCAGCAGGAGCAATAGTGATGTAAGTGCTGATAGCTACGTACTGTACTGTATAATGCCAGGGCTATAGACCTGTTGGACGCATTGAATTAACCCATTTGGTTAATATGGTACCGTTTGATTATAAGAATTTGGGGTTAGAACAGTATTTTATGCATAATTTACTTTTATATGTCAACACTTCATTACACCGAGAGTAAACCAAAACCATCTGTTATACAGAACATTTTCAACAGAGAAGGAAAGTTATTTTGGTCCACTGCCCTGAAGAATGTGCAAGAGCCGTTTAGTTATTTAACAATAACAATCCACTGGGAGTCTTTACTCACTTTACAGATTATAAATATTATAAAGGCCACTAAATGAATTATGACAAGAAGAAAAAAACATTTCCAAACCATTTCTAATGACAGCAGTGTAACATTATTTGATATGAGGCCTTGGATAAGTTGCGGATGTACCGTGACCCTGACCAGGATAAAGCTGTAGTTCTGCTAGCTGTAGATCAATGAATGAATGAATAAATGAATAAATGGTGTGACACGAAGTAAAAGAAATAGCATTTAATATATGCTGATAAAAGCTGATGAAATCTTGCCCACTTTAAAAACAATGATTGTTTCCATCAGATTTCCTTAAATGCATTAGATAACCTGTTAAAACTATCTTCCTCTTGATTGTTCAAAGCTAGGGAGGAGGAAGTCATGGGTCAGACTGCTTATCATATCCATCATTTCGAAATATGCTGATATAAAGAGCAGCAGTTTTATCACTATGTTTTTATAGATCTACTCTTCTCAAGTCTAATTTTTAACAATAAATGTATAGAAAGACTTAATTGGCACTGCTAAACTATATAATATTGATATCAATGAATATCAATCATATTAACATAATAACTCCATGTGCTATATACAGTACATCCTGTCCTTTTGTATGTTCTAGCTGTGTTTCTGTGCGACACTCTGTGAATTTGTCTGCCTCTTCCATGATATCCCACTGCAACAAGTCAAAAGATTGCGTCTCGTCTTTCTTCCTGGAGAGTCTTTAGGACGTATTGAGCTGTGGCTTGGTTGTAGTGTAACAGGAGTTTAATGACAGATTAAGTCACTTCAGCGGGCGTGAGCCCTGGGGCCTGGCTGACCCAAACAGTGTTAACAAATCCATCCTGGTAACAGGAGCCGCCTCAGACCAACAGGCCAACACCGAGGCAGTCTGTCTACTTTTCCTGACAGTCTGTGTCTGTCTATGGCAGGCTACAGACTTGTGCAGGATACAGCATTATTAAACCAAAGTTCCCTCCCCTGCACAGATGTAAGTATTGCATAATGGATTTACAGTGTGCGACAGAGTCTTTCTCATATTACAAATTGTGCATTTTCTACACAGGGAGGGGAAAAAATAGTGTCTTTTCCTGACAAAAATGTGCTTTTTTTTTTTCCTGACATCTGTAAATTTGCATTCTTCTTGGGAAAAGGTTTGTTCTGAAGCACGTTAAAAACAGGACCGTAGAGTGAGCTGTAAGGTGGCAGTGCTTCCCACTCCATGCCACCCCTACACAATTCCAGCAAAAAAACAAAAAGGTCTCCTTTGCTTCCTACAATACAATTTAAGGGTTTAAAAAATACGAAAATCTTGGTGTAAATGTCATTTAAATTATATTTTCGCATATGTTTACATATGTTTACATAAGTATTTTCCAATTGTCTTGCTGCATTTCAAAGATTTCAACACATACACTATGTTATAAACAAAGCACAGGCCATTTAAAATAACAATTTCTTATTTTAGTATGAAATTGACAACTTCTCCAGGGTTTATTCTTGCCTCACATCCAGTGCTCCCATGATAGAGACCAGATCCACTACACTTACAGCATTTGGCAAATACGCTTATCCCGAGCGACTCACATATTTATCTCATTAGAAATATGAGCAGTTGAGGGTTAGGGGCCTTGCTCAAGGGCCCAACAGTGGCACAACTTGGTGGTTGTGTGGTTTGAACCTGGAACCTTCCAAACTGTATTCCATTTGCTTAACCACCCTTACCCTAATGAACATAGATGAATTAATAAGCACTTCCTAAAATTCTGTTGTATCTACAGTACACTTGGAAAACTCATAATGTCTCTTCAGTGTCTCCTTAATGGGTGATCTTTTTAAGTTGAATATAGATCTCAACAACAGGGGATTTCCCTTTCAATGAGGGTTTCAACTATAGCTGCTTTAGAAAGTGAAGAGCTCAAAGAACTGACCAAAGAATCCTTAAGCAACCCTTAAGGAGCCTTAATAAATCCTTGAGAAGCCCTTTTGTTTGGATGACCCAAAAACCCTTGAGGAAGTCTTCTGCACCTAAACAGCCCATTTATTATAGATTTCAAATAGTCTTCCTTCAAAGTATGCACAATGCCATGATTTCCATTATACAGAGGCGGTGTAAAAAGATAACTGACAGCAATTGTCAAGAAAGAAACAAGTGTATATGAGGAAGACGCTTACCATTTAAAAAAAAAAAAAGGCAACAGCCGTTTCTCCTACGCATGGATGTATTCGGCCAGATGGGGCAACAAGGTGAGAGGTATTTCTTAAGGCATTCCCAATTAGGAAACCTCTGTAAGGATGTATGTGTAATATTGCAATGATATGTAATATATCCAGCTGCACTTTGACTACATCCAGTGGTTTGCAAAATGAGGCCTTAAGTATCAGCAGGTGGGAACGGAATACATTTTTAGTCCTCGCTGTTTATCTGACTTGACAAAGGGTTCCTAAATACAAACAATTGTCAGAATATCCAAGCCAAAGTTTTAAGTGTTGAGACTTAAATCTTTAATGTATTATTACTTATTCTGTAATGTAGTCCACCAGACAGTCTGGAAAGGGATGGTCATTGAATGAGCTGAATGGAGCAAGGCTGCACCAGTGGGCCAGTTGCCAGCAACCGCACTACGATCCCCACAGAGCCATCTGGCCAAGGCCAAGAAAGCTACAGTAAATCCTACTTGACCTACTGATCTCGAACGCATACAAACTGTGAATTGTATCCACGACATAATAACATGTTAACCACTGAATATTTGACCGCAGGCGTACATGGTTTTATCGGAATCCACTCTTGAGCAGGACAATCTCCCGGGTGCAACAGTGACCTGATTACCTGCCCAGAAAAACAGTCAGGAGTTCATGTTGTATAACAAGTCTGAGTTAAGTGAGCAATACTGGTTTCAGGTTACTGTTTTCGAATATTGTGAAAGTTTGCGTGACCACACTGGGCCAATACCTTTGCCAGATGAGAATAAAAATAGATTTCTGCTTAATATTAAAACCACACCGTTGTTATTTACTGCTCTTGGGGTGAAATAGTCTGTCAAGGTAAATTGAGCAAATATAATAAGCAGAACATTCACTTCAATCTCACGTAAATCATACAATAATACTTGCTGCATCAGGGTTTGATAAATAGGAATGGTTTGTATTCCAGAAAGAAGAATTTTCGCACAAATGCTTGATGTTGTAGTATTAACCGTACATTCATTCCACACGTCAGACTCTGCACTTGTTACTGTAAACATGCACATCTGCTCCTGAAAAGCACTTTAACGTCGGGTGAGAGACCTTGCTCGAATATCAGAGACAATCAATTACTAAAGCTGACAAACTATCCCCCCCAAAGATATCAGTGACCTATGAAATGGCGTGCACTGTAAAAGAATGTGAATCGATAACACCAGACACACTTACCATGAAACTGAGCTGGTATTGTTCATTTCCTCTGTGCCTAAAGTGCCTCTTTTCATGTGCTTAGCAGCGGTCTGAATTTTAAGATAGGAATAAAGGCTAATCGGAAATGCAGGCTTATAACGAGTAGTCTGACTTAAGGAGCGGCAACTTTTATAGGGTTTCAAGTTAATTGAGGAGGATGTTGTTTTTCTACCTGTTAATTGAGCACGAGCAGCATGTGACATTAATACGAAACCCAACGAGAACGGCAGCGAAGGAGCAGTGAGCTGGTTAAAGACAAAAAGGCCAAGTAAACAGAAGCTCTAAAAATTCCTGCATCCTCAGGTAAGTTCCTAATATCCCTACAAGGAGAACAAGCAGTTATAGCCAAGATCAATAAACCCCTAGGCTGTGCTGGAGACTCGCCAGGGTCTCAGTGGGCGGTAAATAAAGACTTAAGGCTGAAGATTTATCCTGGCTAAAGATTTACTGTCCTCATTGCTCTGATGGTAGAGTACGAAATGGTTCAAAGAGATCTGTCTCACTACTCACTCTCAGCTCAAAGCTGGTTGACCAGTGCCAGATCAGAACCAACCTCCAGGGCACCATAAATCTAATTCAGGAGGCACGGGGATGCTCATAGAGGCCCTCCAAATCTTCAGAACAATGCTATTGCACTTAAGGTCTGAGGACTGTGATAATGTACTTTCCATATTGGCAGGGGCTTCAAATGTGCATAAAAGATGTCCTGAAGATATTCCCATTTGCACAGTGAGGATTTTGACCTCTCTTGCTTTATTTTTACAAACCCCTAAGGTTTTCATTTATTTATCTTTCCTCTCTCTTTCGACAAGATCAAATGACTTGCAAAGCCACTGACTGCTAACAGGTTTTTCTGGCTCTTTAAATACAACTGATGTCACACCATAAGCAAGGTTGAAAGAATGGAGCAAAAAAATAATAATAATAAAATAAATAAATTAGGAGTGTGTCAGGTAGTGTGAACCTGCCAGGAAAAGATGAGCACAAAAGAACATTCTGTATTAGTCCCTGAAACGACGGCACTACGCAGCGACCACATGCATGGAAGCAGGATTACAAAATGCGAAGGTAAATTTATGTCCAGATATTCATCACAGAGATGACAGATATAGTGAACATCGCCAGAACCCAAGTCCGTGATGCTCATTTATTATTCAATCCATAAATATCCATGGACTAGTTCGAGCTTCTAGCACAGCAGTGACCTTGCGATAGCCTGCAGAGGTGTACAAGGCAGACTTTGTTTGTATAAGCATACTGTATTATTATGCATTTACAGTAACTCGTATTATTAAGAGCTGCCAATGGTTTCCTGACATCAAACACCTGGACTAGAGGTCTTAAATCAGTGGGGTTGGCAGCCTGCCTGGTCCGTCGCAGTCAGGAACCGACGCAGAAGCTCAGCTGTCTGCTTCTTCCAAAGACAAAGCTTATGTAATGGTGCTGGTTGGCTGTACAGCAGGATGCACAGTGGGGCTTTAGGTCTTAAGTCTGTGAAGAAAAGTGAACCCCCCTCTTTGCAATCACAATATCCCCCCCCCCCTTTTTTTTTTTTTTTTTTACCTGTGAGGAGTTTGGGGCGTGTCCAGGACAAAGACACAGTGATGTCATCAACTTGATACCTGCATCACGGACAGTGACTGCTTCCTGGACTTTAGAAGCAAAACACACACACACACCCCCACACACACACACACACACACACACACACACACACACAGACGTTAGCAGCAGAGTGGTGTGTGTTTGGTTACCAGTACAGTAAGGTTGTACAGTGTAGAGTCGACCTGGAGGTAAAAGTTTCCCTGTTCGGTCCCTCTGTCTCAAACAACACACACCACCTGAGGGGGAGGGGGACGGGGAGAGGGGGGGGGGTTAGTGTTTAGGCAGTAGTGTTTAGTGTTTATCGTTTAGCGATTACTGATTACTGTTTATTGATTAGTTACCTGTGAAGTGCTCCTGCAGCTGCATCTCCTCCAGGGCTCTCTGTTTCACCTCACTCAGCAACTGCACACACACACACACTCTTACATTCAATCTTTGTGTGTGTGTGTGTGTGTGTGTGTGTGTGTTTTTACTGACGGTGCTTCCTGCAGCAGGAATCTTCATCAATCTCTCCTCCTCCTCCTCCTCCTCTGTGTGTGTGACACACTCCACCTGCAGCCAGCGGCAGTCTGACGGTGTCGTCACGGTAACCACGTCTTCACTAACACTGAACACGCTGCAGCCGAAAATAAATACATTAGAAAACCGGTTCGAACCCGGAGTGAGACTGGGCGTGTGAGAATCGGCCCCGCCCCTCTGACCTGTTGTTCAGGTGTGTGTGTGGCAGCAGCAGCAGTGTGTCTCCGTCCCGCAGCGTGAGCTCTCTCAGCGTCCTCCTCATGGCCTCAGGGGAACACACCTTCCACCTGCTAGCCCCGCCTCCGCCACCTGGCCCCGCCCCTTTCGCCTGCTGACACACCAGCGCCTCCTGCATGCTGAGAGCCTCCCGTACCCCACCCAGTGTGACCCCGCCCGAAAACCCCCGTGTCACATGCACAAGACCAGAGGTGTCTGCTGCGGAGGCTCCGCCTACTGAGTTAACACAAGCCACTCCCACAGAGTCCAACTCCGCCCCATCTGGCCTTAGGATATTTAACAGCAACGGTTCATATTCAGCTCCAGTCTGAACACACACACCGTTCACCTAAAACACACACACACACACACACACAGGGTTGTATTACATGTCTTGGTGTGTGTACTTTACACTTGTGCTGTGATGACGTGTGTTACCTCGGTCCCGTTCCAAACGAACAGCTCTGAACCGTTATACACTCCAGCACTGCACAAAGACTGCTGATCGTCTACACACACACACACACAGCATATATTAGTAAACTGATTACATTCTGTTATAATAAGGTTATATAAGGTGATAATCGTGTGTGTGTGTGTGTGTGTGTGTGTTCACCTATCAGTGTGTCGTACAGGTGGAGTCCTGCTGGCAGGGTCTTAGTGACTGTCAGTCTCATGTCCCCTTCCCATGCATGCTGCATCTGAACACACACACACACACACACACACACACAAACACACAAACACACACAAACACACACACACACACACACACACACACACTTCCATATTACTGTGCGGAGAGCAGGTGAGACAGAGTGCAGAGAGAACATTAGTGTAAAAGACAACGTGGACAAGAGATCAGGCGTCGTGTCCCACTCTGATGATGTCACCTGGTAGACGGCGAGTCTCAGGTCTCCTACGGTCCTCCTGCGGTCAAAGCTCAGCGTGAGTGTGTGTGCGTCCGAGTGTGTGTCGATGAGTCGTAGAGCTCCGCCCTCAACGCGGTAATAAGAAGCGAAGTGGAGCCGCACGTCGATGCTGTTACTGAGGACGTCAAACTCCGCCCTAAATAACAACAACAACAACGTTAATAAACCTGCGCATTATCACCTCTGATATTGTGTGTGTGTGTGTGTGTGTGTAGATACACACCTTCTCTGTTGAAGCTTGGCGTTTTCCTCGTGCACCATCTGTAGCACGTGAGGAGGAACTCCGAATGCAGGATTACCCAAAGCTGTGCAACACACACACACACACCGTCAGAGACGATAATCCTGAGTATGCATTGGTAAAACTGTTTTCCTTGCGAACACGAACACACACACACACACACACACACACACACACACACACACCGTGGCGTGGCCGCTGCAGTGTGTGTTTCCTGTAGAACAGCATGTACGCGCTCTCTTTCCCCTCGTATTGCTTGATGATGTCACTCTCTCTGATCGCCGTCACCGTCGCGTCGTTCAGATCGAACCAGTGTCCGGTCACAGGCTCCGCCTCCATTCCAGAGTCTGACCCCGCCCCCGACTCATCCTGTGCACTTTCCGCTACTGGCTCCGCCCCCTGCTCAGGTGTCGCTGCCGGGTTTCTGAGAGCCACGCGGGAGCCGTTCACCAGGAGCACGAACACGTCCGGGTTAGACTGCAGAAACTGGACACACACACACACACACAATGACATAAACATTGTAAATAAATGTAAAATAAAGCAGGTTAATGTGAGTGTGATTGGTAGTTGACGGTGAGGCGGACCTTCCTGATTGGTCCATACTGCTTCCTGAACCTCTTGCTCCAGGAGCAGCCGATCTTCTCCATCAGCTTCTGACCCAGTTGGTCCAACAACACACCACCGCCTGGTTCCTGAGGGGTCACACTCCACTAGACTCACTCTCACATGACATTAACAGATTGTGTGTATACATGTGTGTGTGTGTGTGTGTGTGTGTGTGTGTGTGTACCTGAGCTAGCAGAGCCGTGAGGACAGACAGAGGATTGTCATTCTCCACGACTGACTCACACACACTCACACTGAGGGGCTTCACCTTCACCTTCTTCTGTTTCACATCAACATCCTGCAAAACACACACACACACACACACACACACAATCAAACACACACAATCAAACACACACACACACACACAATCAAACACACACAATCAAACACACACAATCAAACACACACAATCAAACACACACACACACACAATCAAACACACACACACACACAATCAAACACACACACACACACAA
>JAQMYG010000014.1:16436548-16451238 GCA_030014215.1 Clariallabes teugelsi | reverse complement strand
GGAGAACATGCAAACTCCATGCACACAGAGATGGGAATCGAGCCTGGCCGGGAATCGAACCCGGACCCTGGAGGTGCTAACCACTACACCACCATGCCGCCCGGTAAGATTTCTAATGGCAAAAATGTATTTTCTATTTTACGGGCACTTTATCACAATGTTTTTTTTCAAATTATTATTATTATTAAAAGAGCCGTGCTAGAAAAATATGTAATGAGACAAGAACTCACCTGTTTTGAATCCTTGCTAGCTAATATAGATAATTCTACAGGGTTCGTTTTTGTGATTGAAACAAATGAAACATATCTCATGATATTTTTATTGAAATATGCCATCGACATGATTACACTTATTTTAGATTAGCCCGTCGACTGATATACATTTTAAGAGCAGGGCATCACTTGTTAGGTCAATTCCTACGGTCAAGTCCTTTAAGAGAACTTATTTAAGGCTGCAGGTGCAAAGTGTTGGGCGAGTATTATGTTATCCAATGAAACAATTGCAATTCAAAGCCTCAAGTTTGACTCACATGATGATGTTAAATGATGTACTGGGGCTCCTGAAACAGTGAAACAATAAACCTGTGTGTAGGCATATGCAGGGAAGCCCATACAGTCTTGGGATCCCGAAGTTGGCCGATGGGAAAACAGACACTTGGCAGCTCTAATACATTTTACTTGCTAGCAATGTGGTGGCATGGTGGCTCCGTGTACTCCGGTTCTTCCCACAGTTCAAAAACATGCAGATTAAGCCGTAATGTGTGAATGATTGTGTGTATGTTTTGGTACCTCGTCCAGGGTGTACCCTGCCTCGCACCCTAAGTATCCTGGGATAGGCTCCAGGCCCCCCCGTGACCCTGTATGCAGGATAAAGTAAGTGAGTGAGTGATAGAAATGTAGGTAAACCCTTGCAAGCACCTACAAGCAATTTATTCGTGACAAACATTTTTTTTTATAAAAGTACAAAAAAAACCACTTAAGGTCTAGTTCATTTAAATAAGCATTTTTGTCCGGAACCAAGAACTCGTGACAACATTTAGGAGATCAGGAGGACAATACGGAAGATTTATCAGTGGACTAATTGCTGATCACAATTGTCTTGCTGCATTTGAAAGATTTCAACACATGCACTATGTTATAAACAAAGCACAGGCCATTTAAAATAACAATTTCTTATATTATTATGAAATTGACAACTTCTCCAGGGTTTATTCTTGTCTCACATCCAGTGCTCCCAGGATAGAGACCAGATCCACTACACTTACAGCATTTGGCAAATACACTTATCCTGAACAACTCACATTTTTATCTCATTAGAACTATGAGCAGTTGAGGGTTAGGGGACTTGCTCAAGGGCCCAACAGTGGCACAACTTGGTGGTTTGAACCTGGAACCTTAGAAACTGTATTCCATTTGCTTAACCACTGAGCTACCCCTGACCCTAATGAACTTATAAGGTATGTATGATGGGTCACATTCATGTTAAAGAATAACACTATGTAGCATATCTAAGGGCAAGCTTTGAGGTGACACCAACGTCCCCCTGACTTTCCCAGCCACCGAAAGAATCGTCACTGAAACTATAAATATGGAAGGGATGCAGCAGGAGCCGTTATTGAACGGAGCTGTTTTCAGTCTCTAGGAAGCTGAAATATGATGAGCCATTCTACCATGCTCCTGGAGATGTTCAACATACAATCAGCAACGATTAGGTTGGACGTCTGTAAGTCCAGACCTGCAAAGCAAGTCAGGGATCAGGTGTCTTGGATAAACGGGTGCCTCAGATGTACTGTACAACCCTGGTCTTTTGGTCACTGTGGATGATTCAGTTATAAATAACCGAACTCATTATTTTACTTTGTTTGTTTTTGCATCTACAGAGTTTGCTGTTCTTTCTAACATCTACATATATAACAGACCAGGAAAATACGTCCTCACCCTGTGTTGAATCGTACTACTTTGGGAGAGTTCCAACAAAGAAAAAACACAACAATTTGTCTAGTCATGTATTCAGTTACTTACATACACAACAAGAATTTTTAAAAATGGACTGCTGCATGTACGTGAATATACTGCACCATTGGTCTTTTATCACTGGAAGACTAACTAAAGAGAAGAGACAGACCGGATTCCCAGCATTTGATCCTTATGACTCAGCAGTGGAATTGGGAGGTCAGGTCAGATGTGAATGAGCTTTCAGAAGTCTCATCTTGGCCTGAAGCGGCCAGTCTCCTGACCTCGCCTGCTGGTTAGACAATAGGGAGGATGGTCACAATGTGAGCCCGGTTTTTTAAATGGAGGCACGGCTCTGAAAAGAAACTGCAGACTGAATGGTGTCTCATCCCGTGGTGGTGAGGACTCATAGGGGTCAAGGTTCACCTACATCTGACAGAGACGTGTGGGAAAAGCCAGGCAGGATGCCCACACATCTTGCCCACTACCCCACACCCATGTAGATCTAATCCTATGATCGGCCATCAAGTGGCCCTGCGTTAAAAAAGGGTGGGGACATCGTTTGCGAGCGGGACGACCTAGAGAAAAGCACAAAGAATCACAAAGACGTTGGAGTAACTTCACATATCATGCTTTCAGTTGTCAAAGGGTAGTCAATACATGCGGGTGGAACCTGAAAGGAGCATAATGAGTGCAATTTAGGCTTAAATACTTTTCATTTCTTGTTTTATTTGAAGAGAGTGAATTTTGTCTCTTAAGCGGTGCAGTCCTAGATTGTCTAGTGTGTCACACCTATGCCTTATTAACAAGGCAACGTTAATATGTCATGTGACTGAAATTAGAGCTATACTATGTAACATAACTACATAACACTCTGGGTTAATAGAGGAAATGTTGGGCTCTGGCACAGCAGTGAGGAAAAGGCCCTAAATCTACTGTATGACCTTGCACCCAAGTCTCCTTATGTGATAAGTGAAAAACACAAGAGCCAAGGGCTTTCCGGGTTCACCCATCTTACAATGGAACTTCTCCCGCCACTTCCATTTTGAAGTCCTTCCAAAGGGGAATGTGATAGCCAGACAAAGCCCAGATCCATCAAACCACATGCAAAATGCATGTTGTCTCAACCAGATAGGCTAGGGACCACGGCATGCTCAAGAAAGGTCTGTCTGTCCTCCATGGGTGTGTAGAGGTGATGCTTACAAACCTGACATGCCTATACGTCTGGTTTTATTTATTAAAATTCTCTGATCTAAGATGTTTTTTTTTTCATCTGTTTTCACATGCTTAGGAAGATGTGCATATTGACGATGACCAGCGATTCTTGCACGGTCACAGCTTTCCGATAAATATGGCCAGATAGTATCAATTCTATATATACAGTAAATAGTTATAGATGAATGTGTACGCTGGGAATAAAAACGATGGCTGTGCAAAAAAAGGTTTTCTTAAAAAAGGAATAGCTTATATTATGCATTCCATTGAAAACCTTTATTTGAAGAAAAGTCAAAATTGATGTTTTTGCATTAGCTGTGCTAATACAGTGCTTTCATTTAAAGCCCAAATTCTTGTTAAAATATGAAACTCACATGAACTATTTGATGTTTTGATCTCTTTCTCTCTCTCTCTTGTTTTGGATTGTTGTACTAGTGAGAATTGAAAGCATGCACGAGATACACTGGATGCCACCCAATTCAACAAAGCGCTTGGCTAAACCGATATGTAAATTTTATTTACTAAGAGATTCACTCTTGAGTCTTGGGTAGACTCAGTGCAACATGCAGGCAATCCATTTTCACAAAATGAGCTGTTGGAAGCATCCTTTAGGACACATACTTGACTCAAAACCAGTACAAGTACTTTTCCATTGCTGATGGCTTTATTTATGGTAGAAATTGAAAAAATATGATAAAAAAAAAAAAAAAATCATGCACATAAGAAAGAGTTAAAGTGAAATTGATCGAATTTGGTTGGTATTCTCTAACTACTATTTATGAAAACCTAATGAGAGCATAATTCTCATTTATTAATACAGTATTTTCCTCGGGATATCCCTAGCCCAAGCTCGGAGTACATGGAGTAAATTTGTCATACAGCGAGTGCTCCTAAATATAAAAGAGTAATGTGTCAATATTCTAAATACAAACCAGGATTTGGATATTATGTGCGCGTTATTTACAGTTCAGTCTGCTGGAACGCTGCAATACACATCCTTTTAGTGACTACCTAATAGCATGATCAACACGATTGACTGGATTAAATCATTCTTTATTTACTGAATCCCCATTGGCTGTTAAGTTCCGCATAAAGGAGTATTTCGTTATTCAGCAATGACCTCATTTGAAAATGGCTGCCAAAAGACCTTTTTGGAAAATATCTTAATTACAGAAAAAGACTTGCTTGGCCATGGGCTCATCTTAGTGCATGGCTCGGTCTAGTCTCACATTGTATGGTACTCCTCTACAGCACACTGACATCTGTTGAATTACTTGATGGAATTTGGCAGCACGCTAGAGCGCTCTGAAATACTGACTGGCTAACACTGACTAAATAATGTCAATACAGCCTTTATAATAACCTTCATGCTCTTCACTGTTTTCAAGGCAAGAAGGCGTGCGTAAGGAAAAGAAAAGTGCACAAAAAAGTGTGACCAGTTGATTATAAATGATTATATATGAAGCACCAAAGCTGGAAAAATGCTTGACCTAAAACTGGCAACCCATGGCAAGATAGAAGATAAAACAAAACTCATTATTCTATTCTATATATATATATATATAGATATATATATAGAGAGAGAGAGAGAGAGAGAGAGAGAGAGCGAGAGAGAGAGAGAGACTTAACCATGCCTTATCCATGGCTGTTCGCATACATTGAACATGCACATAACATAGAAACGATAGCTGCAAACATGTGCATGCACAAACACACACACATACACACACACACGCACACTTTGCAAGTAAGTTTGCTTATTGTTTGAGTGTGAGGGACTCCATCTGTCAGTGCACGGAAGAACAGTCATCAGTCAGCTCCACACACATGGGCCCCAGTTGCAGGCAAACCTTCGCTCTGAGCAATACCCAATGCGTTACTTGACAAATTTATCGGTGCCATGTCAGTCATTAATCAGAAGGGGGGGAAAAAAACCATGGATTTTGTCCATATTTTCCTTTGGTGCTCCAGAGAAGTACATAAAGTACTTCAGGTGATTTACTTTACCTTCAATAAATGATTTGTTTTAAACTCTGGAGTATTTGGCTTATTTAGCCTTAAGAAAAATGATTTCATAAATTACCATCATCAAGTGATGGCTTACTAAATCTTGAAACTTACTTAACATGTCAAATCAAGGATTGCATAATCAGATTCGAATGTTTTCTTTAGGTTTGGATTACAGTCCGCACGTCCAGAGCTTTTTTTGGTATATTTTTGGTATATATCCTTTTTTTAAATATATTTTATATATATACACTTGCGATACCACTTATCGCCCTATTTATTAATAAGTCATGTTCCCTGCTTAGTCATGCACTTCGAAACAAACAATCATGTGGCAGATTCAGGTCAAGAGCTGCGGTTAATGTTCACATCAAACGTCAAAATGAGGAAAAAGTGATCTCAGTTACTTTAACTGTGGCATGGTGCCAAATGGCTGGTTTAACTATTTTCGAAAATCCAGTAATTCGTTGTTCTGTGGGCAGAAATGCACTGTTGCTGAAAGAGCTAAAACAATGTCCAGACTGCATTGAGCCAAGAGTAGAAGTCTACAGTAGGCACAGAGTCGTTTGCCCAAACTGTCACTCAAGACTAGTCGGTGTATACAGTACATAAAGAATAGTTGATCTTGAGAGTTATATTGCTGTTATGTAAAGTCGTATTGCATGCATCTCCCTTGGTTTACTCATCAGCGCAAGAGGAAAGAACAAAGTTTGTAGACTGTGCGATGCTCTCTACCTGGCCCGTTCTTACAGGTGGGAGGGACGTGTAAAAGTCAATGAGGAGAATGAGCGTCACAACCGACGGTGACACACAATGTGCCAGACGCTTGCCAGAACTTTCAACGCTTTTTTTAAATCGCGGTGCGGGATGAGTAATTGTTATCGCCACCTCATCCTTGAAAGCTCAGAATGTGCCAAGCTGAAACAGGACATTCATTAACAATCAGCGTATGAATCAACAAGTCGTCTGCGGAGTAAATTAAGCAATTAGGCCTATCAGCTGTCCTCCTTGAAGACGTAGTGAGATCATGTTTTGGAAACAACGTGCACCGAGAAAGGTGAGATGACGTGGTGGAAACAACGTACAATGAGAAAGGTCATGCTGCATACTAATAATCTCAGCTATTTGTGTGTGTGTGTGTGTGTGTGGGGGTGTGTGTGTGAGAACATGTTTTTATATCACTAGTGTAAATCATTAAGCAATTGTAACTTGCCAGAATAAATCCATAAATAAAATTAAATCAATCAGATGAGGTGTATTTTCGTTAGGCTTCTTAAACAACCTCAAGAGAATAAAAATCCTTACAAAATGTTTTACGGATAAATCCATTCCTATCCAGCATAATAAGTGTGGCTTTTTGTTTGTACTCCATTTTAAGCACATTTGGGAGAAGGCAGCGTACAAATCAAGCCGCTTTGAAAAGGTATACAACATTAAGAGGGTATTAAAATCCAAGCTTACAGTTGAGGGTAAAGGGCCTTGCTCAAGATCCCACAGTGGCTGTCTGCCAAACCTGGGATTTGAACTCACTTCCGAGCACTAGCTCAGAGTCTTAACCGCTAACCCACCGCTGCCTCAAATGATCGTTAATTGTAATTTAAGGGGATGAAGTACTGGAATCAGTGCACCATGTGTAATAGAGTGAACAACTATATGTGTATATGTGTGGATGGAACGACTGGGAGAATTGGTGACTTTAGTGGTTAAGACACTGGACTACTCATCACATGCTTGTGAATCCAAATCCCAGCTTACAATATTGGGCCTTGAGCAAGACCCAGATTTCTTAACTTTATCATCTATAAGCCACTTTGGATAAAATATCAGTATAAGCACAAATAACCGCTATACATCAATCTGACACTATACATCAATCCTACAATCAGGTGTGTCAAGGATGAATGAAAATTAAACAGGAATAGTTGAGAACGCTGTGCTTTAACATTATTGAGGGTTTAAGAATGGAGAGAAAAAAATCTTTTCAGGGCAGGAAAAACAATCTAATGACTCTGACTCATGTGGGGGCCAATAAAGCCACCTGCTACAATCCTACTCAAAATATGCAACAAAAGGGCCTGTTTACGCTGGCCTGGGATGAGAAGATGATAATCTGTGATATCACCAAACTAATGCTTATGATCGAGATACATTCATCTTCAGAAGGGTCTTTTCCTTTCCTGAAGATGACGTTACTAACGTGTTAGCAATGCATTATTTCTTTTGTGTAAGAAATAAAAGAGAACTGTATTTTTATTCATGGATGTCTCTGGATATTTCAGTAAGTGGCATATTTAAACATGTAAAGTGATATTTTTAATAGTTAAATTGCAAGAGACAGACAATCTCTATGAAATGTTTAGTATGATTTTTGATTTAAGTATTTCCAAGTCTGTCTTAAATCACATTTGAGATGTGTATAAGTAGATACATTTACATGAGTACATTCAATTCAATTCAAATCAATTGAATTCAATTTTACTTTTAACAATTGACATTGTCGCAAAGCAGCTTTGCACAGTCAAAAGAATAATTTCTGATTCAACAGCGGCAAGGAAAAACTTCCTGAGATGGCAGTAGGAAGAAACCTTGAGAGGAACCAGACTCAACAGGGAACCCATCCTCATTACATTCGAAATGGTAATTTTTAAAGATATCTTGCATTTAGTACAAATTTAACTTATGACTTTCTCAAGATATAGTTGTAGCGCTAGTTCCAGTTAGCCACATATTTACACCATTTGGTATCCATTTTTTTCCCATTATACATCTGAGCAGTTAAGGGTTAAGGGCTTTGCCCAAGGGTTCAACATTGGTGGTGGGGTTTGAACCTGGGACCTTCCGGACCATCTTTAACCCTATAGCTAGTTCCGATTAGCCATACAGCTAAAAAAGAGTTCAATATGAACTAAATACACCAAAATTTTGAAAGAAATCGACTTGATTTAGCTGAGTGGAACTGCGAAAGCTTCATATGGGACTCAGCTGAACTCTGGAATGTAATTTTGCACAGAGCGAGAGTTGTGAAATCTCAACACCCAATATAATGTACTCGTGTTCTGGGTGACACATTTCATGGTCATGTGCAGGACAATTTGTACCAAACGAGCCTTTGTTGTAATGTCTTTATATGAATCTCAATTTTGATTTAAGACAGATTTGAAGAAAAAAAAATCCTTCTAATGTTAAATCTTTTTTTTCCCACCAAAATGCAAAGAAACATACAGTAGTAGTACTCTACAGACGATTACAGCGTCTTCAAAAGTATAAACCCATATATTTAATATAATACCAAAACTATGTTCTTGCTACAATATATTTGGTTAGAATGTTTTACCTACATATTAGTGAAATATAGAGGTTGAATAGAGGTTGCTACTCTTCTCCAAGATCAGCCCCCAAAGAAGATGTTCTTCTTCTAGACATTTTCACAACCTTCCACTCTCTTCAGACATGTTCAGGCTGATTTTAATTGCAGGATCAGATTAAAAGGGCTCTGTGTCCTGGTTATAATAATAAGAATGTGAGAAAGGGGCATAGAGTGACAGATTTGATAATGAAGTGGGTTGCAGCAGCCCACCCTGATATAATGCCATTGGAAGATGTGTGTGGGAATAGCTATCTGATATGTTTTTTTTGGATTCGAACCTTAAACGCTTCAGGGTAGTACATTTCCAGATCGGATTTGATTGCTGCTATGTTCCACGGGGCCTAAATTACAAACGATCATAACATCCAAATAGCAGGATTATATAAGGGTGGTCCAAAAGTTTGGATCCATGGGCAAAAGATTTTGTTAAAAGTTACAGCTAATGCTCGAATTACAGCAAATGCTCAACTTGATGGCTTCGACTTGGTGCTGCTTGTGTAATAATGTTGCTACATGCAGAGATGATTTACTTCTTTTGCAACAGTTGTTCTGGGTTGATTCTGATAACAAATATAGAGTTTTGATTCCACATCTCAAGACGTTATGGACTTTACTGAATGTAGTACTTCCAAGATATTTTTTAAATAATAAAGTTGCATCTATGATCAGTAAAATTCATTACATTTCCAATCCTAAATCATCAAATTTCAAAACGTTTAATCCCTTATACACCAGAGCAATTTCTCAACCGTTAATATTTAGGATTTATGGATGAATGATAAATGATCGTAATTTTTTTAGCCATATTTAATGTTGTGTAACATCTGTAAGAAAAGTTCCTGTTATCAAACTTGTCATGTGACTGAGAAACCACAAATCTTCCAACTTGGGACTTTTCCGTGTCAAAAAACCTTCCAAACTTACCTATAAGCAAGGAGTTCCTACATACTGTAGATTGCAGGCTATTTTCAAATATTGTAACATTTACACTCAGTTACAGAAACATCAAACGAATTGTGAACCAGATGTCATGTTAATTTATTTTATGCTTATTTTAAACATGGCCCGACTGAAGGAAATGTACATTGTGGATGTGTTCTAGTAACTTGGTTTGCTATTTAAGTTAATTTGATGATAGGAGAGAATAATGGGAGTGGTACAGTAGGTGTCTGGGCGGGCTCTGGCCCCTCACCCATTAGGTAACCGTGGACACCTGCCTTCCATACGTTATACAGTTGAATTCAGCCAACTTATGACCTCTTTTGTTTGACACTAAACTTATTGACTTTTACTGCCGGATTCCTGCGTGCTGTGTTATGACTCAGGTTCCACCTGACCCTTGTGTGCTTCTTTAAACCCTATGTACATTCAAATCCGGTCTTAAGCTGCTTCTTTGGTAAACCGAAATGGAGCTTTTATGGATTTAAAGCACAACGATGAATGCCTGTGATATGGAAACAACTCATAAAACCTGCTGATGTTACTGACAGTAAACAATAATTAGGAAAATCCTCAAAGGGTGTGGAGATTTTTTTTCCCCCTCTGATTGCATTAGGCTTTTTTTTTTTACTTACAGTAAGGCCCATGCTCGACAACAGCTATTAACATTATGTATTTGCAACTAGGGAAAGTGGAAAGCAAAAGAAAAAAAAATGGAAGAATCGAAAGTGAGGAACAGATGCATATCTCGTTTATACTGATACACAAAGGATTACAAGTTTGTGCAAACAAACCACACAAAACCCCTCCTGATTAAAAAAAAAAAAAAGAAGCCTGTACTTTCTAAGAGGATCAACATTGTTTCTCAACTCAAGAAGAAGAACATCTGTCTTAATATCCTAACTGTACAGCAGCACACTTACTCTTTTGTTGTTAAAACCAAAAAGATGAAAGGAAGTGAATAGTGTTTGAACAGTATTAAGCACCCAGCAAGTACGACTTACTCGAGTAAAGGAGTGGTCTCTCTAGGACCCCAAAGGTCTGGACTTTCCACCGCACCATCCAGAGAGCTTTTACAGTATATTATGCAAGAATATCTCCAACAGGTACATGCATGTCCTTGAATAATCTGAGAGAATAAAATAGTTACTTTGGTAGACACATAGAGTTTGCTTAGCAAAACAGCTCTGAAAAATATCACCTTTTGTCCAAAGTGAAGTTTTATTTGTCTAAGGCCCTGTGTGGTGATTCAGGTGTGGGCCCTCAGGCACCTACTTATCCTGAGGACTGCTGCATGTAATCTGGTATCTGCCATGAGCCAGGCTTACTAATGCTGCCTGTTTACAGACGTCTGCTTTGGAAACCGGGCACACATAGAGTGTAACTGTGTATGCCACAGGTGGGGTGGCATGAGTTTATGTCAATCCGTCATACAAGTTAATAAAAAAAACTTAAAACACAAAAATAAAAGATGCAGACTCTGGTATTTATGGTTTTCAGCCTTTAAAAGTCAATGGTTGTCATGCTGATATGCTGGGGCAAAGCTTGGGGTGGAGTAGTAAAGGTGATAACCCTGTGTTGAGGCATGTAAAATAGTGCACAATGGGAGTTGTTTAGAGTGGTGCTTAATAAAAAAAAAAAAAGAGGTACTAACTACACTACGAAAGATGAGTAATATTTTTTTCCACAATGATGCCTCTTGTACATCGTCTTATTATCGTCTGGGAGACGCCTGTGTCAATTATAATCAAGAGAAATCTTGCTGTTTGAATTAATGTAACTTTAAGTCAGAATTTGCCAGGGGTATGAATAATTTCGGGTTTGACTGTATATTTATACTAACTAACTATATACTGTATATCTATCCGTATTTTGCATATTGGGCAATATGCAAAAAAAACATCCTGATTGAAAAAAAAAAAAAAGAAGCAGCATAAAACATCCTGATACTCAGAACAATTTACCGGACAAATAAGCTGTTCATGTCATGTGATTTAAGTACATATAATTGTCTCCAGATTCGTTAGCACGCTAGGCAAAAATACTACAAAATAAACATCACCAAAACACGGTTGCAATCACGAATTTCAGTGCAGCCTCACCGATATTCAGCTCCAAAACAACACCAAGGGTCATTAAAACTACAACTAGAATCAGATCCTGTGGTCAGAGTCATTTTCATGCCTGGTGAAAAAATGAAGACAAAAGATCACCTGATTGTTACAGGCGAAACATGATGGCGGATCATTGAAGCCTAGCCAATGTTTTGTGGTCGGTGGTTTGGGGGCTCTTATAAGGATTAAAGTTATGATGTACAGTACAGTACTACATGTCAGGGTGTTTTACCCCAAAGCCATCTGGTTTCCACTGACAGGAGCGTAATTTTATAAAAAATGTACCAGAAATGATAATAACCATCCGTTCTATGTAAATAGTTAAAATCAGAAGTTTGCAGCAATGGTCATCTCGTTTGAGGCCTAATCCAAGCTTAAAAATTAAGAGGAAAATCCACATGCATGAAGTTAAGAATATGGAGCAGCTCTATATAATGGAGTGATGAAAGATCCTCTATAATTGTCTCCATGCATGCTAGACATTACAGGAAGAGACTTTGTGGTGTTTCCTCTCTAGGGATGGCTTTGCCAAATATTTATTGTGGGAGCGTTTAAATATAACTTGTATACCTGGAGGTTTGCATTAAAATGAACAAGTCCAAGTAAAGACATTAGAAAATTGGTTAATTGCTAAGCAAGCTGTGCAATAATTAAATGTAATTATTTATCAGCAAATTATATATATATATATATAGTATATCATCAGATATTAAATAAATAAATAAATAAATAAATGTATTCTAGTGCTGCAAGGATTTTTTTTTTATCCCACTGCTAAACTAGATATTGCATTACACAATTTTTATTCAAGTAAGAAGAAGCACAAAATACCGTGCCTGTAAACACCGTTAACACTCGGTAGTAACACATATCAACTTCCAAACAGACCCAAACTAACCAGCACTTCAGTGAGTAGACATCAGGCCTGTCGAAAATATATATTTCTTGGACGATACAGTAGACGCTTGCTTTCTAGAACCTCTTGCAGGGACAAAAAAGTTACTTGTTGTCAAAACAAGTCCAAACACATCCCATGGGCAATGCCATTCTAGAGCAGTGCAGCTGAATTCTAAAAGTGGAGAAGGCACTCACGTTACACAGTCCTGCTGTTATTTGTGGTGTTTACCCAATGACATGAACAGGAACTTAAGGGGTTACTAAGAGCGGTTACTAAGATTTTCTTCAGACACCACTAATAGACGGGCGCCAAGCCATTACTAGGGTGTATTACATTGCTGTACAGATGATGACTCTTTGACAGAGCAGGATGCTATAAAGGAAGATCTGTTTTTAGATGAACTGAGGCAAAGGGTACAAGGTGAGTTAAATCAGAGCTGTAATAATAATAATAATAATAATAATAATAATTCATAATAATTCATCAGCTCTAACTAGTTACATTAAAAACAATATGATTTGCTATATTATTGGAGAAATCCCAAAACAGAATCCATTCTTTTTTTTTATGCTCTCAACAAGTACATCTTGCTCCCTCCTTTGGTGAGAAAAAGAGCAACCTCAAAAAAAAATGTGTGGAAAGAGCAGGAAGGTGCTAGGTGTTTTAAGTAAAGGAGTGACTGACCGTGTCGGCCTTTTGTGTCCCCAGGGGGCAGAGTGCATCCTCTGTGTGCCCCCAGACTCCCATGGGCCTCATTCAGAGTTAATGTACCAGACAGCACAGATTACTTACTTTGAAGGGTCTCCACTTGCCTAAAGAATTCCACACCTCCTTGCCTGAACTCCTAAGTTCTGTTATCAGAGCTAAGGGGCAAAGCTTCTGAGGCCTACTGCAGCATCAGTCAAAAAAAAAAGAAAGAAAGAAAGAAAGAAAGAAAGACAAAAAAAGAAAAGAAAGGAAAGGAAAGGGTGAAAGTGGCACTCTGGGTGGCTGAGTGAGAACTAATAAGCATCACTATCTCTCACCATCTCTCTGTTTATGCATGACCGCCTACTGGTTGTTTCTAAGTGCAAGTGTAGTGGGACAACTACAGTAGATTTAGTACTTTCGAATGCTTTAATGCAATCTTCAAAATAAGCACCGGGACTCAGATCTGAATTTAAAAAAAAATTGTTTGGGCTACAGATTTGAATAAAAACATCTCTATTAATAGAGAAAGATGTTTTTTTTTTTAAGTAGATTCGAGTTTTACAGCTCTAGCACCACTGCATGCAATAATAACCCTTCTATAACTAAATGTTCTTTAAAAAATGGTTATATAACTTAAAATAACAAAGAATAAAAGTGGAGCATTACATTTGTTAATGTACTTTTTTTTCAGTGACTGTGTTTTGGAAATATTGATGCTTATCACTACTAAAAAAAAATAATCCTTTAAACCTAGACTTGTTTAATTATTTTAACCCTTCATCTTAAAACAGTATAAATTATGCAGGAAAAGCATGTAGTAATAAAATTGAAAAAAAAAAAAAAAAGACCACACTGATGTGTCCTGGGAGTTTAAAGGGTTAACTCTCACAGCTAATTTAATTTTTTCCTATTTTATGACTGACTTGTTACCATATAATTTCTGTCTTACTATTTAGCAACAACTAGAAACAGGACACATAATGGACTGATATATAAAACTTGTCACCAAAAGAATTTGCCCGGATACCAGGTGTAGTAACATAGTTACTGATTAGTTACAACTGGGGAATTTGGATTAGTATAACTTGTTACAACTCCTGTTATTAAACATACATATGCGTTAAAATTAGACACAGGTTACACAGACCTACAGTATGAACAACCACTGATATGGTTTTATGTGACAAATGTAAATAGCTTTTCTTCATACTATATATATATATATAAAACCACCTGGGAAAATACACTATTTTTAAATTTTATGTTAGAACTTTATTCTGATTATTTATTATCATTTTAGGACAACTTTATTAAGTTTTGTAGTAATGTAATGGAGGTAAAAACACCACAAGAACACAGTTCCATCCCACCTTATGTACTGTTCATAATTCTAGAGACATACATACTGTAGTACTGTGCAAAAGTCTTGAGACATGCAGTGGGGCAAAAAAGTATTTAGTCAGCCACCAATTGTGCAAGTTCTCCCACTTAAAAAGATGAGAGAGGCC
>JAQMYG010000014.1:16420581-16436448 GCA_030014215.1 Clariallabes teugelsi | reverse complement strand
AGCCAGAAATCTTGCTTGTTTGTAGGTGACCAAATACTTATTTTACCGAGGAATTTACCAATTAATTCATTAAAAATACAATGTGATTTTCTGATTTTTTTTTCTCATTTTGTCTCTCATAGTTGAGGTATACCTCTCATAAGATGAGGTCTCTCTCATCTTTTTAAGTGGGAGAACATACACAATTGGTGGCTGATTAAATACTCTTTTGCCCCACTGTACATAGTACTGGTCAAAAGTCTTGAGACATGCATAGTACTGGTCAAAAGTCTGTGTCACGATGCAAAGTGCCTAAATAAATTGTTTATGCAACAACCTCTGCAGCAACCTCATTTCCCTTTTAACCATTTACTGTAGCATTCAGCTTGAGAAGTAGTTCCAGTTGCATGCTCAGTCCACAGTTGTGAATATTGATGATTGACATTTTTTTTTGCATCAGAACTATGAGTAAATTCATGTAAAAACTACATTTTAAAAATATATTTGCACATGTAGATAGGGGCTAAGTTTGCAAGACTTTGGTTGTACTGTATATACTGTAGAAAAAGACTTATTAGATATGCATTCCAGTGGTCTAATCTTAAAATCTTGCCATACTAAGCAAGCACCTGCATGGCCTCCAAGTAAAGAGAAAGAACCTACAATCCTGTTAGTTCAGCAGTATGTGCAAACATGGTCGTCCAGAACTACATTGATGTTTTACTTATTAATCACTCACTATGAGCATTAAGAGTGCTTTCTAGGCAGACAACAGGAATATGATGTGGGGTTTGCATCTCCAGGGATATTTATCAATCTCTTGTTCGGATTCAGTTTCGGGTGATGAGCTGCTCTCCATAATGAGATGAAACTTGAGTGTGTAAGGGAGGAATATTTGGAGGGTGTGGTGTGTCATCAGCATATCAGTGGTCTGAAAAATCATGTACTCCAAAAAAAAAAAAAATGTCTTGGCTTGTGTAGCTTTAACACTAATAAATTATGTTTGTAAACATACATTAGTCTTTTAATAAGTTTAACAAAAGCATTCCATTATTTATTCATTTAACCTTAATTTAAATTTGTTGATACATAAATATTTTTCCAGTGTGAGGAATACTTTACTGCTGAGTGAATGGATACAGAGAGAACGTAAAAAAGGACAAATTACAGATCTTTTTGGAACACCAGTAGAGAAACCGCATGTCATGTGAATTTCCTCCAAGTCTTCCAATCTGATTCCTAATCTCATGAGGATGAATAGAAAAACCCTTGCGGTCAAACGCAGTGGGGAAAAGAAGAAGCTTCTAGATTGATGATGGATGATCTATAAAAACAAATTGGTGATAACGCCCTGTTTGTCACCAACAAAATCTACTAATTCTTATACGTACAGTACAATGTCTCATACAGTACTATTGAGACATGTAGCAGGCATGCATGTAGCAGGTTCTTACCAAGTGGTAGTAGAGATTACATTCCTAAAAAGTCCAATGATTTCTTCGTTCCAAACGAAAGGTAATAGATGGGCAGTTAATTTCTTGTCCAGAAATTGTGAGTTTATGATGACACTACAGCCATGCATGACCAGAAATCCAAAGAGTAAGACTTGGCATGCTGTCTGGGTGGGAGGGATGACATACAGTCACCAACACTACCCTTTCTATCGTAATAACTGTAACAAATCGCAGGCATCTCTGAACTCATGTATGTGGAAGAATGTAGACAGCACTTTCTTTTTTTTCTCGTGCTATGGCGCCCTGTGAAGCAGCAAAAACAGCAAAATATGTACAGTAGTTGGCTTGAGTTTCTCGTCTGGTAGGAATTGGCTGGTGACCAAACTGGCAGGAAAAGAAACAGAAAATTTGCTTAATTTCATTCAGGTCTGTCTAATATAAAATGACACCCTTGTTTTGGTTTGTTTGTGCCAATGCGTTGCTCTAAGAAATATTTCTTAATGCCGTCTTCCTTAAGAATCACCCCTTCTTCTTTGTCTTTCGGCTGTTCCCTTTCAGGGGTCGCCACAAATCATCTGCCTCCATCTAACCCTATCCTCTGCATCCTCTTCTCTTACACCAACTAACTTCATGTCCTCTCTCACTGCACCCATAAATCTCCTCTATGGTTTTAAGAATCACCCCTTCTAGAGTGTATATCGCTATAGTGTCCTCTGCTGTACTCGCTTCAGCACCACCCAACTCCGATCAAACAACCCATACTTCAGTTGTTTAAGGGACAGATTACATAAGGTCTAGTGTAATCTGTGTTATAGTGTTTGTCATTTGTTTATTGACTCATATGACAGTACACCAAAGAAATGCTTTGCTTTTCCAGCATTTTTCGGTCCCTCCTCTAGTGCGAAGATATTTTGTTCTTGTTTATTGTCCTTTCGGAAATTCTTTCTTTTTTTTTTTTTTTTTTTTTTGTATCTGTGGCAACTATCAGTCATCAACAACAACAACAATTACAATTACAACCAGACCACAACAAAAAACCTTACAATTACAGAAAACCCATAATAATAAAATTACTCCCATACATGGAAAATGGCAACTGTGGTATCACAAGGATTTGTTTAACACAGCTATACTGGAGGGTAGAAAGATCTCTGCACATGCGCAATCCGCAATGATAGAACTCTATACCTTTGTCCTGATGGTACCCGCGCAGATTCACCATAAAGAGGATGTAATACATCTGTAAGGATTGCCTGGCCTTTCCTTACCACTCATCACATTGTGATGTTGTTTACCTGCAATCTTATTAAGTTTGTTTGTACAGTAAGGCATACAAGTCAGAATCCTCTTCAAGGATGAGCAATAGAAAATAACCAGAGTCATCCAAACATCTGCAATACTGTACTTCACTCCATCTTCAGTGATCAAACCATCAATCGCTGTATCATCTGCAAATTTACAGTGAAAATATCAACTTACAACTTACAAAATACTGTTCCCATGCTGTAATCTGCCAGTCAGAAAGTCAAAAGTGTATCATTCCTTTATTTAAATATTATATGCACAAATAATTTGCACCTCAACAACAACAAAAAAAGATCAAAGCTCTAGCACTTTTTTTTTTCTTCCTCAAAGCTAAACACCCAGTTTTGATATTTTTGGCACAAGCATGCTGAGAGAAGATTTCCAAACTCTGGAAATATACTGTAGCATGCACATGATACTAAGCTCTTTCCTATACCCCTTAATACCCTACCTGGTAATCTGTCAGGGCCTGATGTCTTCCTTCTATGAATCCTTTTAACAATCCTATCGACTTCTTCAGCTGTTATAATGACTTCCTGCTTGAAAATCTGGTGTATTAAATCTTAAAATCATAAAATATATGTAATTCATTTGCAAAGACCAGATCATCCCCATGATTACCCACGAACAATTTCCTCTTCTCCTGTTCCGTCACTATGTACACTCCCTCCCATGCCTGCATTAAATGATTCTCCTATTATTGCTATTCTTTTTATTATTGCTTATAGCTACAGTATGTTTGCATTCAGTAATAATTTATTTCTCTTTGCATTACTCTAACCCGTGTACTATCACCTAGTTGAAATTCTTTATACCACTTTAAATTCCCCATTTATCTTAAGATTATTGATTTATCTCATCATTTGGATATATTTTCATACGATTCAAAACTATAAAAATGTATAAAGTCCATCACAATAATGTTAAGTTCATCTCAGTCCTCAATGGTATCTACTGTATGAAGATGATCAATGCTGTAAAGTCAAAACAACATCCTGTAAGACAATCCACCGATTCATTATTGAACATCTGGATGGTTTCAGTATGGCACAGGTTTGCTGGCTTTAAAGTGGTGTTTATAAAGATGAACCAAGTGAATGACATTGTGGTTTGAGTAACCTAGGTTTATAAGGGTTAAAGCACAAATGAAGAACCCTTGGTCCTCTGGTAGGACAAGAAATATACTGGTAAAAATAGACCAGCGCATTCATTATGGAACAATCAATGAAACCTCCTAGAATGAATTTAGGACTATCCGAGCCATATCAAAACGTGTTGAATATAGACAAGAGTAATAAATAATTGTCCAAATTCCACACGGAGGTAAAAAGGCTTAAGTGACAAGGACAGTAAGACTCCTGCAGTGTGTACTGTAGCTTACCATCTTTCACTTGCGTGAGAGAAATGTATCGCCCAGGTCCGATCAAGGCCACATTTATCATTTCTTTTGCATTACTTAGAGACTGCAGTAAGAACACAGCGAGGCCAGAGGCCATATGATTCATCCCACTGTTTAAAACTGTATTCAATCATTTGAGAGTATGGAGAGCTCCGGGTGAACTGTTGCTCTCTTCAAGGACTGAACGCCAGAAGGCGTTTATTTGCCTACACCCTAGCTGCACGCAGAGGATGAAATAAGCAGTCTCTGCTCACCATGTAACTTGCAGGTGGTGCACAGAAAGCCGGCCTGCAGAGTCGACTCTCTCTCACCTTGGGTGAGGTCATCGCTAAGACTTACAAATCTCAAGAGGAGAAGGAAGAAGTATCAAGACTGGATTTAGGTGAAGTGTGTGTTGCCCCCCTGAGGTAAAGCGAAGAAAAAAGCATTTCAAACTTTTGACCTAGACAACCTTTAAAAAAAAAAATTTATATATATTTTGTCTCATCAGCCTAAATGGAGAGATGGTTCTTCGGGATGATGCTCAGAGCAGACATACAGAATGTATATGTTACTACATGACAGTAACCAGGCAAGGCTTTTTATTCTGTGATGAGGATTTGTACTGTTTGTAAAATGGAATCTGGTGACTACGCTATTCAATAATATCACAATTCCGAAAGTAACATCTTATTAAATTATGAAGGTATCTGCCTTTTGTATCTCGGCTTCATGAGTAGAGCTAGTCATAAAGAATTAGCCATAAGACTCTTCTAGTTTTGTTTGGTTAGTTGTAGTTTCAATGTTATGTGTTCTAACAAAACTAGTCCTCGATATACATTTATACTGTACAAAACATGATTTCTGAATTATACATAGATTTGAAACATGCTCGGTGATTCTCTTTAAAAAAAACATACTGTATGGTATTAAGCGCTATCGTAATAAACGCACCGGAAACCTATAAAGTGCACCGACAATGCAAAATATCAAAAAAAGTAACAGAACAAAAAACTATTTCCCCTGATTATCTCAAAGAGCATATTAATCTTACAGTCCTGTGTTTTACTGGTGATGACTTTCCCTTTTCCTCACCTAGCATACCAATTTCCACTTGGAAGCATTTCAAAAATGTGACAGCAGGGATATCTCGGCACCTCCATATCCTCCACATGACAGTGTAATTCCCTTTACCCTGCGGCCATGTCTGCAAAACTCAGACAGTTTACACGCTCGTGTACTGTAGCAACGCTCTAATGAAAGAATAGGGCGTTGCCAAGACTTTGCGTATTCAGTGCGATATTACAAACAACACTTTCATTATCTACACATCTCTGATTGTGGTGCTGACAATTTTCTAAAAATGTTTCTGTTCGCATTGTTATATTAATGTATATTAATATGCAATTGTTTCTCCCCAGCTAAAAGCTGACTTGTTTGTTCGGGTCATTTCAGTTCAGGTGGGTGTTGGCTCCCGTAAGGTGTTTAAAGGTTTTCAAGAACTTAGTACTGGATGTACCAGAAGAAAAGGGTCTACGGAATGGGTGAAAGCACTCATGCACAATGCTGCTTGCATTTATAGAAATGTTGAATGATGCTGACATTTTCATAGTTTGGTGGCTTAGTGGTCACCTTGCACCTCTAGGTTCTGGGTTTGATTCCCGCCTTGGGTACTCTGAGCATGGAGAATGTACTGTATATACTCCGAGCAACTGCCCATGGAGTTTCTCCCTGTGCTTGGTGGGTTTCCTCCTGGTAATCTGGTTTCCTCCCCCAGTCCAAGGTTAATTGGCATTACAAATTGCCCGTAGTGTGTGAATGGGTGTGTTGAATGATTGATTGGCACCCCATCCAGAGTATTCCTCGCCTCATGCCCTAAGTCTCCTGGGATAGGCTCCACGCCCTCAGCAGTTGACACACAAGTTAGTGTGAAGCGGTATCAGTATTACGATCTGTACAGTCAAGATCCTAAAAAATGCTCAGGTTTAAGCATCTGAAAAAACAAATCCTTCTATCCAAAAACAAAAGAAAGAGCAAGGAGTCACCCCCATACTGTAACTCAATAGCAATAATTATCTTATAATTATCCCATATTATTAGGGTCTGTTTTGTTTCGATGAAGTTTCCCAAAGTGCTCATACTTACATATTTAATTATGTACTTACTTGATCGTGCAGAGGGCGAAGTATAGGGTCATTCTTGCATTATTATATGTTACAAGAACCTTCCCTTTTTTCCTAAAATCTTAATAAAGTCTTCAGCCATCACAGGCCACCAGAACACTTTAAGTGTTTCTTGGCGTAGATTCTTGGCAAGTCTCAAGAACTGTTGTAGAAACAAGCACACTCGTCTTTCAAAGGATATTCCCTTAGAGAGGATGTTGATCATGGTGGTGGTAAAGAGAGCTGTTTCACTCCAACAGGTGTTTAATTGGGTCACGGTGAAGGTCATGGCATACGATTTACATCAAATTCATCCTCAAGAAACCATTCGGATGAGTTTCTAGTACTTTCCTTATGTAGTTAATAAAATATAAAAAGTTAAATGTTATATACTGTACAAATGCGTGACAAATTAAAGCAAAGGTGTATTAGTAATGTGTTTGACCACCGCAAACCACCAGAACAATGTCAGTGTATCCTGGCATAGCTTTTCAGTCTCCGGAACTTTACTGGGGAGTCTGGAGGCTATGCTGAAATGGATGTTGCCAATCCATTGCAGTGCACACACATACACAGACTCACATGCTCATTTACAGACTGGAATGCCAGTTAGCCTAATCACCATGTCTATGGACTGGGGGAGGAAACCAGAGAACCTGGAGGAAACCCACCAAGCACAGGGAGAACATGCAAACTTCATGCACACAAACCTGAGGCTGGAATCGAACTTGGAACCTGGTTTACAGGCGTTGAAACCTCTGGATATAGATATTTCCAAAATTCCCTGAGATGCCAACTGTTCACTGAGATTGGGTACAAAACTGGTGGTGGCAATTTCAATCCTTATCCTATTCAGCCAATTGCTGTGAAAGCTGTCAAAGTGAAACTGTTCATATCAATGCAAGCCAAAGCCTTCTCCATGAATTTTAAGTGAAATGATCCGTCATTATCAAACAAATCAATCTTCATCCAAAAGCTATTACCTCAATTAGTGTTTTGATGTTGGTGATAATAAAGGCCATAGCATACAGTATGATTAACATCAATTTTATCCCTAACAAACCATTCAGTGAGTCTTCATGCCATGTGTATGAAATCATGGACACCGGGACAGAAATATTTCTTCATAAATGTGATCACTCAAAAGAACTTTGTTTTGACTTGTGATCTGAGTGATCTTTCCTTATAAAAGGACAAGTGGAGCCAAAGCATGCCTTCAAAATCCATCCACCGTTGAATACAGACACTTTCCCACCCTTTATTTACTTTAATTGCTATCCTGTATGCACACTAAGGAAACTGTATTGACATTTCGATCTGTTGTGTAATTGTAACACTATGAAGCAGGTGTGTATCTGTACCTTCCCGAATGTACAGTAGGGCTCATATTCACACTGGCATGAAAGGAAGAAAAAAAAAAAACATGAAATGTGCAAAGTTGTTGATAGTGAAATAATGTCTGTGGAGCGCGGATGAGATAGCTGCTATCACGTGATGTGCTGCTTAAAATAAAAGATATCACAATGAGGAAGTCTAAGGATTTGCATTGTGCTGAGATCTGCCAGTGTTTTGCACCTTTTTTTTTTATTTATCTTGCGTTAACAGGATCCGTGATGACTATTTTGTAAAGATGCCAATCTTTAGAATCTCTTAAATGGATAAACCTCTGAATAGACATCCGTAAGTGTTCACATTATCATTCACATTATCATCACAGTATCACACTTTCCCACTTGGCATACTGTGGTTTTCCTATTCACACTGTGGTCGTATTGCAGTTTCCTTCCTTTTAAGCTGTCCCTTTTTATGTCTGACTGCTCTAATTGAAACGCATTAAAAGTGTCAATATCATATAAACTCAAGACTTTTTGGTATGCTTGGCACCAATTGAATGAATCACAAAATGTTCCCACTCATGGATTTCCTTTACATAAAGAAGAGTGTTTGCTTGCGGTAATTAACTCCGCTTCCTCAAAAGGCTCAGTGATATTGTGCGTGTTTGTGTTTGGATAAGTGAGTAGAATCTGTGTTGTTTCATACCACACAAGTGGGTACGGCTTTTGTAACATGCAGTCCCTGTGTGCATAAAAACGACTTGGGTTTGTTCGTGCTAGACATGGGTTTGTTTGGTTACTACGTCTAGACGCAGCTGGCTTGGACTGGGCATGTTCGAGCGACACACCTTATGCCTTGTATCTGCATGGCTTGTGTAAAAGTGCAGACAGACAGAGGAGAGATTTAACTATTAATGCATAATAAGAAAGACACTTAAAGGAAGCTTTCAATTGTTCTTCCCTTCCTGTGGTGCTTTCCCTCTATGTTGTGAATATGCGACCGTAGTGAAGGATGTTATTGACCTAACATGAAAGACTTCCCTAGAAAAACAGTGGAATATTAGTGTTTATGTAATGGAAAAGTTCAGTTAAAAAGAAAGACTCTACCATAAACCGCAATCTCCTCGTGAAGTAAGAATGATTAAATAAAAAAATGTGGTTATTACTCATGTAGCCAATATACTGTATGTAAGTTGTTTGAAAAGTTAAACTCTCCTCTCCACTATAATTCATCCCAAAGATGCTCTATCGGGTTGAAGTCAGGACTCCTTGCGGGCCAGTCAAGTTCTTCCACACCAAACTCGCTCATCCATGTCTTTATGGACCTTGCTTTGTGCACTGGTGCGCAGTCATGTTGGAACTGGTATGGGGTTGTTTTTCAAAAGTTGGGCTCGGCCCCTTACTTCCACTGAAAGGAACTCTTAATGCTTCAGCATAGCAAAACAATTTGGACAATTTCAGGCTCCCAAATTTGTGGGACGGCTCCTTCCTGTTCCAACAGACTGCAAGCCAAGTCATCTTGTCCAACATCAGTGTCTGACCTCACAAATGCACTTCGGGAAGAATGGTCAACAATTCCCATAAACACACTCCTAAACCTTGTGGAAAACCTTCCCAAAACCTTAGGATTAAGAATTGGATTGTACTCAAGTTCATATCCATGTGAAGGCGGGCAAGCAAATACTTTTGTCAATATTGGATGGATGGATGGATGGATGGATGGATGGATGGATGGATGGATGGATGGATGGATGGGCTTGCTTTTAATTCAACCATTTTTGAGAGTTTAACCTGTTTAATGTCCACAGCATCTCAATCAGATTTACGTATGGACTTTCATTAGGTCATCCAAAACCTTTATTTATTTATTTGTTTATTTATTTTATTTATGTGCTTGAGCTTGAGGTTACAGATAGATTTTCTTATAGAGCACAGAATTTGTAGTTCCAACTCTCCTGTGGATGTCATTTACTCAGTCTCTTTTTTATTGTTTGAGTCATGAACACTGACCTTAACTGAGGCAAGTGAGGCCTGCAGTTCTTTAGATGTTGTTTTGGGTTCTTTTATGAGCTCCTGGATGAGTCGTTGTTGTGTTCTTGGAGTAATTGTGACAGGTCGGCCACTCCTGGGAAGGTTCACCATTGTTCCAAATTTTCTCTATATGTGGATAATGGCTCTAACTGTGGGTCACTGAAGTCCCAAAGCCCTAGAAATGGATTTGTTACCCTTTTCAGACTGAAACATATCGATTACTATATTTCTCATCTGTTGTTGAACTTCTTTAGATCATATTGCTTTAATTCCAAAAATTACAGTTCGTTCATTAATTTGCAAGGGGCAATTGTTTTTTCACATAGGGTCAAGTAGGTTTGGACAGCTTTTTCCCCTTAATCAATGAAATCATCCTTTATTTAAAAAAAAAAATATCACAAAATCTTTTTCCAGTACTGTTGAACTTTTTCACAACACTAGATAGATAGATAGATAGATAGATAGATAGATAGATAGATAGATAGATAGATAGATAGATAGAGTAGATATATAGATTCTTGTGGCAGAGTGAGGTGTTTATTCATGCTCAGCTGATAAATGAAGGGTGGTTTCCAGCCTGGAATTAGATCACATCACAACTATCAACAACACTCAAGGCAAAAAAGGAAAAATATCCTTTTCTGAGCAGAATTTTCCAAGACATTTGTCCAGATTAAGGAGGAAATTTAGAAAGAGAGATGCAGGCATGCACAAATAATTATTTTTGAGATTCAACAAATAAATGACACAAACTAGCCATGGTTCATGTGGAAACCAATGGAGTGTCAAACAGCTAATTTGCACAACTGATTATGTGTTTGAAGTGCTGGATATACAACTTGGAAGAGGTTTAGGCCCATCAAACAGCCTCGTGTTTGGTTTAAAGATAATGAATTATGACATAAGTAGATGATGAACAAACAGATGTATTTCGCTCAGAGGCAGTTCGCCATTACAGCGCCGAATGCAATTTGAAAGCTTGCTCATATGGGTGGCATTGCTTTGTCACAACATATAAGCAACTTCGGCTTTAACTTCGCTGCACTGAAACCAGATGTGAATTAACTCGTAACAGGCATTGATTTCTTCAAAGAGAACCCAAAGCTCAGGAAAGCTGCTAAAGTCTGGACTCAGAGAAGAAGTGATGGACTGAACAGCACTTGGGTTCTGGAATATTCACTTGAAGCCAACATAAGGGGTTAGGTCATCAAAGTCATGGACTAGCACACATGCTTTCATATTCCAGAGTAGTAAGGATGCAAATTTAATTAATTAAAGCCACAGTAAATAAACAGATTCTACATTGCTCTCTACAAATATTAAAATCAACTCCAGCCTGTGTGCCTTTCAATTCTTCGAGTAAAAAATTGCCCTTGCAGTATAAAGTAAGTAAGTATAAAAAAAATTTTTTTTTTAAAGTATACAGTATACAAACTTTTTTTAAAAATTATAATAATTTTGTCAACACATCAGTGTAACTCTCACATATTGTTTCATCCCTGTATATGTCGACAGTCAATTATTGCACAAAGATAGGAAAGTGCAATGCTAATGTACGTACCAGCGGTGTTTAAGTTCATTAGAACACCCTTATGAGAGTGAAAAACATCTTTACTTCCCAATATAAACCCCTGCAACACTAATGCACTTATCGTGGTGTTTCAGTGGTGCTTAGATACCAACAAGGTAGAAAGTTCTCTCAGTTCGTCGGAGCCATGATTGGACTGCCTGCTTCATGTCTGAAACGCTGGCCTTCCAGGAACTCCTTCAATGCCGCAAAAATGGAGAAATGACCTGGAGTGAGGTGAGGACTACTGTAAATGGGAGATGTGGCAATAACTCTCAGCTGAGTTCCTGTGAACATTCAGCGTGTGGAATTCCTGATCCTTGAAACCTGTCAGATAACTTGTCTTGAACTTACAGAAGATACACATCTGTTTGTGGGAACCGTACACACAATTACAGTATTAATGATCACAATTTGCACATTACAGGAATCTCTGCAGCCAAATCCCCCATATTTTCCCCTATTTAATCTCGCTTCAAGCTATTTCGACATCTTCCGTAAATTTTAATCAGTTTTATGCCTTCATTTGCGAGAAATTTCATCATGCCATGTTTTGCCTCGAACGGCCCTTGTATTATATAAGAACGTACTACAAAGAACGTCATTGACCTTAACTTGCAACTTGGAGTGTTGAATTGAAGTAGCATTTTTTATCTTAGTTATGGGCCATATCAAAAAGTATAAATGTTAATAAGTTAATTCCTGTAATCATTTATAAATGTAATTTCTCAGAAAACATAAAACGAAAGCTTCACCTTTGACTGACACAAAGCGCTGACCCTGGCGATTCATTCCAGAAGAGCGTCTCCATTGAATGTCTCCACAAAATAATAACAATTATAATTATAGTTTTCAACTGGTGGATTTGATGAGGAGCATATGAATTCCTATTTAATTTTGCTACTTGTATTAGAGCATGCACTTTAATTAATTTAAACCTTGCAGCCAGAACTATCATGCTGATGCACCTGAATCATCCATAATACTGAATAATCCACATTAAACAACTAACAGTAATCTTTAAGCTGAACAACTGAATAATTATTAGTGTAAACAGACAGTATTGAATCTTATTGAACTTAGAGCAGTCCTGTAACGTAGCCACTAACTTAGCCGAGGGAACATTTTTTAAAAGCGAGCAACAGCCCATCAGGCCAAAGCATCCACACAGCCAGCTTTGTTAAGGTGTTGTATCAACACATGACTCCCCTCTCTCGACTCGCTTCCTCTTTGGGCCCCAACAACAGGAGATTGGTGTCAATGAGGAATTCTGCCTTATGTATGTTTCACTCATAAAAACAAGTCACACACAGTGGCTCAGCAAGGCATTTACAGTCCCATCGAGTCTTATAAACGTCAATCCTCTGATCCAGCACTAACACCAAAATCACTAACATATCACCATGTGCTAGTTGTAACAGCACATTAAGTCCATGAGCCTGTTTTTGCCTGCTGTTTCTTCATCACAATGTGCACTACATGTGTGCTTTAGCTCTTCTCCAGCTGGAAAAATTGTACGCAAAATATTCACAGAACTTCACAAACTCGTACGCTTTTTTGGTGATTTTGAGATCAACATTATAATCTATTATATATAAGATTTATTTTTTTTTCCCTAAGGTGTTTTATGTAAACTTTCCCCAATTACAGATCAGTTTTCTATCCTCGGGGAAAGATAAAGATGGTCTCAGTACTTAAACATGGTGAGAGAAACTTCGAGGAAACATTGTGTGTTAGTAGTGGGCAGTGATGACCTGGCTGATTATGCATGATGACACAGGTTCCGGTAGGCGTAGGCTGGTTCTGTGTTCACAAGTGAGGAAATCTGCTCTTCGGTACACATATTTTGTTTACTCTACCTTCATTACTACTGACACCTGATTCATAATTTAAGGAGCTATCACATAACATTTGTTGAGTCATTTACATTTGTCCACTTAACGTGCGAATTATTCAGCATCACTAGTCTCTCGTTGATAGAGTAACAGCTTTGAACCACAACGTGTACAATCCAAAAATGTCAGAGGCACTTGGAGGATTTTGGATCACTTTTCAAAAGATTCCCAGCACTTTCACATTTTTAGATCTGTTTATTTGGACTTCTCGCATCAATTCAGACCACAAGTTTTCAAAAGGGTTCAAATGTAACCATGGTACCATAACTGACAGAGGTTTTCTTTTGAACTAGTGGCCTAGTCCTGTTTGCTCATTCAATTGACAAATTCCAAGAGCAATCATGACCTTAAACCCATGTGTGCAGCCACTACACTACTGTAGGTCTCCGCTACATCGAGCTGATTCTCTAGCCATTTTCATCTACTTGAGTGACCCAGGTGGATTTGCAGTCATACACTAAGTTGTAGAATAACACGCAGATATCAAACCTTCTACAATGGTTTTCTTTGCAACTACTGTGATGAAGTCATACATAAAAAGTGTAGCAGAGCAAAAGCAACTAGCAGAGCTCGTTCACTATTAGTGCTTTTATTTTGCATTATCTCCCAATTCCTGGTCCTGGCTCTACTTCTGCTTCAAATAGCTACAGTAGGTTTTATTTACAGTATTAACTTTGTGTATTTAAGAACATGTTCCCTGACTATTCAGGTTGAGTTTTTGTTTTATTCTGATTTGCATTTCTAAGCACATTTCCTATTTGTTTTTCTGTCTTTGTCCTTTTTCATGCTTTCTGTTTGGTTTACTCTCGTCCAAAACACACACTGGCGCTGATTAGATTTTTTTATGTTGTACATATAATACAGAAAATGTGTGCGTGCCAAGATAGCTACTTCTGAAGTTTATGCAACATTGAAGTGACCAATCTTGCTTCCTAAAAAATTTTTAAGTTGCTAACTTCAGCCGTTTTGGAGAGATGATTTTATATGTGCCACAAAATGGCCATTTTTCAGTGTTATACTGTCTCACTTTAAACAATAATAATTTAAAATGCAAACTATTGATACTAGAATTAGTGTAAGTTTCTAGAAGCATATGACCTGTAAAACTTGTTGCTTAAATTAAAGTATTCCAGGCAAAATTAAGAATTTTTTCCCCCAAAAAACTGTAGTGTCCGTAACCATGTCAAATTCATGTTGCGATATTTTAACAATTTCACGTTTTTGAATAATGGACTTTTTCAGGTTTATGTTTTTCATGTGAAATCCAAATCGCCCAAGTCTTATCTAAGTTACAATTAAGATCATTGAAAGATTTGAATTCAATAAAGTTACGGACACTACATAAAAGGGCATGGAATTGTATTTAGCAAATATGTTTCTTTTTATTGGATAAAAATATAAATATGGATGCATATTAACAAAAACCAAAGCAGGGATCAGGAGAGAAGAAGCATTAAGTATTAAGAAAATGATGTTATACGATCCTATCTGAAAATTCACTTTTTCATCTAGACGAGACACTTTCTAGCACCAATACCATGTTTTGTCTGTCTGTTTCTATGACTGTTTTGACTATGTATCACTGCCAGTTTTGACTATGTCTTTCACTTGTCAATTTGGACTGTTATTAAAATTTTTGCTCTCCACCTTTTTCAACTGACTTCTGAAATCATAAGTCACAAGGGCTTTTAAGATAACCTTGCCAGACGGTGACAGACGGTGCTCATGAATAATGTCAATGCCACATTTAATTTACAATCAAAATTGTTACAAATACTGAGGCTGTTCTATAAAACTTATTTGCCAGTACTGTTCTTTATTGAGCATAAGAATTCCTCGAAATTCTGATCTACGTGACATTCTTTCCATTGAAGGCCTTACTTACTGAAGAAGAGTAAGTAAGAATTACGGCTGGTACTCAACAGTACAAAGAGTTGTGATCCACTGAGCTTTTTTTTCTTAGTGCTGCCACATAAGTACATTGAATCACAATTAGCAGAAGAAGAAAACCATTGAGCTGTAACCTGTCCTTCTTTTTATCCATGAGTCCTGTCCACTGCCAGTTAATTCCACATGATATCTTGACAGTGATCACTGAACCCAGAGCTGACCTGGGCATATTCTCATCTGCAAGAACAAACAGCTTCATTAACATTCCATAGCATTAATAACTGATACAAAAGCATGAGTTTGGCCTTAGCTGTTTAATGTTAGGTTTCCGACACAGAAACTTAATTTCAGATATAATTGCTAACATTCAATCCACGCTATAAGTCATTATCCAGGTAAAGGACTCCAGGTGCTTATGATAATCCATAGGGAATCACTAAGACTATCAGTCAATCAGTGGAATCACCTGTTCTTCCAACAAGTGCAATGTGAAAATACTGTATGCTATTTTTGTTTGTCTTTCAAGTCTCGTCTGCCTATTTCTGTCTTTTTTTTCTTTCAAGAGCGCCATATCTTTTACTTGCATTACTTCCCATTGTGGTGGCAAAACAATGAATAACAAGTGGTATTTGTCTAGCCCTAGGCATGCTTAGTGTTTTGCTAACAGGATTTTGGATCAAGACTCGGCAAATGTCTGTTGCAAATGTGCATATTGTAAACAATTTAGGCGCTGAGCAATTCATTTTATTAGGGCTTGGCAGAACAAACAAATTGTCAATGTACCGTAGAAAATAAGAGGCTGGGAAAGTTGCCAAACAAGTCACAAGTTATGAGTTTATAGACATGTAAAAATTAGATTTTTTATATATATA
>JAQMYG010000014.1:16393587-16408503 GCA_030014215.1 Clariallabes teugelsi | reverse complement strand
GTGTTTAGATAAATTCTACCGGTTTTCATGTTTATCTGTATTTTGTTTTGTTGTCTTTCAGATGTCTCTTTCTATGTATAAACATTTTTGTTATTGTAAAGCGGCCTTGAGTCTCTTGAAAGGCGCTACTGTATATAAAATAAACTTATTATTATTATTATTATTATTATATGTGTTTGCAGGGCAAAATAACTGATTAAATAATAATCTCTTGATAATAAATGGTGTTTGTTGACCTGTTGTATAAAAGAAATATCACACTCGAGGTCTTGCTCTCGTGCTGGATATCATCATGGCTGTGATGCAGTATAAGGTATAAGGGTGCAGTTTAAATAATCCAGCATAACAGCACTCTGTATAGTGCGATATTGCTTAATTATAGATAATTACATACAATAACACAAAAGTTATTGTGAGTGGAAAGTGAATATACATTTGCCATCCACTTTATTAGGAACACTTTTTTAAGTGCTCATTCGTGCGGTTATCTAATCAGCCAATCATGTAGCAGCAGGACAATGCAAATAATCATGCAAATACAGGTCAAGAGCTTCAGTTTATGTTCAAGAGCTTCAATAAGTGTCTCTCCACAGATTATTCAAGTATTCAAAATGTATGTATGTAGGATGGTTATCTGAAGTCCTACAAAAGCACTAACATTAGAATGGTTTCACCAGCTGTGGTTTCTTATGTACAAATGCCAAAGTGTTAACAGGTCGACCATGTTGATCAAGCTCTGATATCTGATATCGTTATATAACACAGAAATTGACATGACAGTAAAGTATTAGAGCTATGAAATTTGTTACGAGCTTCAAAGAGCACGACTTGGCGATAAGTCTTCTAGTGGTTTGTGCCAAAAACATTTCTGATCACTGTACAAAAAGAATTGAACCTATGCTATGCATTGGATGACCAAAACATGTGAATATTAACATAGTAGCTAACATATTGATGGCAATCATTATCTTATCATTTTCAATATGTTCTGCTCATCAATGTACACATGCGACTTTAAAAAAGTAGGCTATCAGCAAACATGTAGCAAATTTACAAAACTTCTGTTGGCCAGCTTTTGGGATATTCCATTTTAGAGCGAGGAGTACGATATACACACAATAAATCCAAACGGACACTTTGATAGACTCACTATTGACTGCCACAAAAATTCGCTTTGAAATAGATAAAAAAGAGAAGTTGTTTTTATTCCATTAACACTTATTCCCCAGCCCAAGCCCCAATAAAAGTTATAAAAGCTATAATGTTTTATCTCAATGCCATTTCTTTTCTTCTTTTCCCCCAGATAAAGCCAAAGTTCCACAAAATTTCATTGTGACTATCAAAATAGCAACATATCTTAGATTTCTATGATATGTTAGATTTATTATATTTGCTCTAAAATCAAATTAAAAGAATTAAAATGAGTGCTAAACGATTGTAAGAAAAACAACACAAGAAAAAACATTTCTGATTCGTTAATAGTGTGCTGTTGTGCCTCCTGCTTATCAACATACTGTAAGTGTTTTTCATACATATGTTAACCTTCCCAATGGTATAATATATTTCATAAAAATCAGCTGTGCGATTGGACCCTCACACTACCTCATTTACAAGCAGATGAGTGTCAAACACATGAGCCTCGCTAGAACCAGGTCTACACTGTTATGATGTAACACGTTCAGATGTTAAGTGAATGATTCACATTGCCCTTTAATAGCATAATGATTAACAGCATTATAGAACTGTGTGCCAAACTTTGAATACCCCATGGAACACCATTAAATCAATCATTAAAAATGGAAAGAATATAAAATAATGACTCTGCCTAAAGGTGGATGTCCACTAAAGAACAAGCTAAAGAACAATTTAAACAGATGGAGAACAAATTGTTGGAGAGATCCATGGCTAAAAAGCTAAGCCCAGAGATTCCACAAAGTTTCAAGGAAGAGTGGCATGCCATATAAGTTTGCCATGTGTGAAACATTCTCTGGTCTGATAAGAATTAAAAATATGACTTTTTGGCCTTGAAACAGAGCTCTACATATGGTAAAAGCCCAAAGCCTGAAAGCACAATGCCAAAAGTGGAGCATGGTGGTGATATCGTAATGTTGAGAGTTATTTTAACAAATTATAATGCTCTTCAATATTATAGGTCAGTTGGGTAGTTTTAAGCTTTCCAATATTAAAACTAAAGTGATGCTCTGTAAAATCTCTATGTCAAGTCGGATAGGTTAGTTTTGCGTTATGGCCAATAGAGTGCAATAGGTGAAATGTATCAAATCGTCACTTACAGTACTCACTCACTCACTCTCTCATCATGTATACTCCTTTATCCTATATACAGGGTTGCAGGGGGCCAGGAGCCTATCCCAGAAGACTTAGGGCACGAGGCGGGGTACACCCTGGACGGACACACTCATTCACACACTACAGCCAAATTGGGAACGCCGATTAGCCTATTCTGCATGTCTTTGGACTGTGGGAGGAAACCAGAGTACCCGGAGGAAAACCCACCAAGAACAGGGAGAACATGCAAACTCCATGCACACAGACCCGAGGCGGGAATCGAACCTGAAACCTGGAGGTGCAAGGCGACAGTGGTAGCAACTAAGCCACTATGCTGCCATCAAATCTTCACATTTGGCGAAAATCAGTTGATAAATACTTTCCTTGTCTTTCTGATCGCTGAACATATATATATATATTATCCTTTTGCACTCAACTGTTTAATATTGTGATCGACTTTTTTTTTCCATATCAACGTTTTTATGACAGAGAGAGAGAGAGCGAGTGAGAGCGAGAGAGAGAGAGAGAGAGAGAGAGAGAGAGAGAGAGATCCTGGTGGCTGGTGACAGTCGTGTCAGTTTATGAATCACTGTCTCTGACTGGAGGCCTGCTGGGAGACATTAGGAGGCAAACATAGTGTGAACCATGAAAAAGATCATTATGTGAAGATTCACAACTATAGAGACTAATCTAACAGAGTGAAATCTAACAGACTAGTTTAAGTCTGGTTTTATATAAGACATCTTATTATTTCATATACATTTCACCAACAAACAACATGTGATGGTCTTTCGGCATTCCCTCTCTCTAAAAAGCACTAATCACTTTCACAGGCTCAGACAGCAAACACACAGCACACATGATCAGTCAGCAAGGAGCACATGCTTCCGCTTTGTCACACAGCGACCTGGACATCTGGTTCTGTAAGTGCCGGGAGGTCTAGAGACCAAATATACTAACATTGAATTCAAGCCATTCACATCCCCGCCAATGTCCCTTCACTTACAGTGCACAAAAGCAGATGATGAATTCAGTCCTGGAACTCCGACCTTTTCAGAGCCATCAGGTCGTCAAACAACAACCACCGGCTAGCTGTTTATACCATTACAGAAATATTCAGAAAGCAGCTAAACCCAGTTATCTTTAAAAAGATCATAATATAGGGGATTTAAAGCTTTTAAAGACCATTATGAGTAAAGTCATATCACAGTAATAGACATGCACATGAACATTATTATGAACATATTAAATAATCATCACAACCAGCATTTGGGGGTCAGCATTTGTGGGCAGAGAATACGAGATAATGTCTGTCCCATTCATAAATAAGTATTAGTTTCTCAATGTTTACGCCTCAAAAGTATCGAAAATAAGTAATAATTCACTTAAACTTTGCTTTTATGACATTTTTTTACTGATTGTCCTTGTTGGCAGTGTTCAAAATCCATTATATCCTAATGGATATTTGCTCCTTTGAACTTAAATTTATCAATACGAGATTCATGTATAACCCCATAGTGCCATAGTTTTGCAGCAGTGTCTCAACCAGCTTCATGAAGGCTGCTGCTTTATGACTGCTCATGCAGGAAGGGCTAAACCCCAGCATTAATGCCACTTTTTCCTTCCTAGTGACACTGTTTGGGAATTCCTTCATCAGACAGGATCTTCTTGTCTGATGAAGCCACAAGCTTTGACTTTTGGCTTAGACGGCTTAGAAACAAAAGCTTAAAAGATACTACAAGGCTGCCAACTGCTTATCTAATTGCTTCAGAAGGCCCACTTTGATGCGCCTGGTGGTCAGCACCATCAGCACCTTCCAGGGGTCTACTAGTGGTTGGTTCTCCACAGTTAGTCTTTTGGCTGCTTCGTTAAAGGGGTCACCACAGCAGAATAACTTGGCATAAGTTTTACACTGAATGCCCTTGCTGATGCAACCCTCTCATTTTATCCAGGCAGCCGGGAAACCTACCACTGAGCCACCAATGCCCATTTGCCACAAATGCCCAAGTCACATTTTTTTCTGAATTTATATGAGTGAAAATACCTTTGCAGTAAAAAAAAAAAATCACAAGTTAACACTTACTACACAGAAACAACAACAACAACAACAATGACATAGTGTAATTTAAATATCTATGCATGTGACCATCTCATTTGATATAGCGAAGTTTTCCATAATGAGTTTTCCATATTTATCATTTTTGGCAGGAGTAACAATTAGCAATAAAGCTTTACCTTTAGAGTTTTTCCACATGGGAAAGTTTTTAGGATGGATGACTTTGGAGTTTCTCTGTAACATAAGTTTGTCTTAATAACTTTAAAAGAGAGAAACAAAAAGATTTTTATAAAGTAAAACAGGAACTTGATTCATGGAGTTTCTACAACATAACTACATTTAACTATTAACAAATAGAAATATTATGTTGTTTGACAACAAAATAGTAATAAATGTATTTATTATCTATTTTCTATTTGAACTGTACGCTCCATCATGTCTGAAACAATACGCTTCATCATACCTTGTTTACAGAAAGTAGTAATCTAATATATAATTGAATATGTGGCCATTCTGTAAATATACAGTACAGTTACATGCTGGGCGGCACGGTGGTGTAGTGGTTAGCACTGTTGCCTTGCACCTCCAGGGTCTGGGTTCAATTCCCGGCCAGGCTCGATTCCCGTCTCTGTGTGCATGTTCTCCCCGTGCTTGGGGGGTTTCCTCCGGGTACTCCGGTTTCCTCCCACAGTCCAAAGATATGCAGGTTAGGCTAATTGGCGTTCCCAAATTCCCCATAGTGTGTGAATGTGCCCTGCGATGGATTGGCACCCTGTCCAGGGTGTACCCTGCCTTGTGCCCTAAGTCTCCTGGCCCCCGTGACCCAGAATACAGGATAAAGCGGTATAGAAGGTGAGTGAGTGAGTGAGAGTGAGTTACATGCTGTGTACAGTCTTTGCAAAAACAATTTCTTTTAAGGCGCATTTTTATGGTTAAGGGTTCTACAGTAGATTTCTGATGCGGTTCTACTTGGAGGCATTTCAGAATGATTATTAGTTGTCCAAAAATAACTTTATAATATACCCTTTATAATATAGTATCTATGGTATGGGATATATGCAAGATTGAAAAGTATTCATGCACTAATTACAGCCTGGGAAAATGAACAAAATATTGTGGTTAACAAAGGTTTATTAGTGTTTCTTAGCCTCAGAAGGAAAGTGTCTTGGCTGCAATATTTTGTCTAAAAGGACATCAAGACATTACCTCACTGATGTTGGAGCAGAAGCTAAGTAGTTATACTTAATTAAATTAGGAGGTTTGGGTATGTACATATTTCATGCTGATATCAGCAGTAACACTGCTTTGCTATGTTTTTGCGGAGGGAAAAGTTTTGTTCAAAAGTGCAAGAAAAGTCCATAACGTATGTGTCCATAAAAAAAAGACGTCAAGACATCAACGGCTGATGTAATTAGGAGATCTGGCTGAGGTCCAGATTCTGGCAGGAAAACAATGATCTAACAGCACTAGACCTCGCCGCGGCAGACGAGGGAATACAGCCAGGCCAAATCCACTCAGCAGTGCCGCAATACTGACTCTTCAGACCTGATCGAACCAACATAGAACAATGCCTCATTGCAAAAACAACTCATTTGCCTGCCAACTTCTCCTGAATGGAGCCCTCAGTGGATTGTGGGGAACCTTGTCTGCCCTTCACAATGTGGAAAAAAAAAAAGTGGTAGTCTGCTAAATTCTCTCAAGAGAAAAAGAATTTGTTAGCGCTGCGCTGGATCTGGAAATGAGTGGTCATCACCGGTCCGGGTGCCCACTTCGGGAAGACTGTTGGCATAGCGTAAGCAAGAGGCTTAACCCTCGGAGACTGGCGAGCATACACCAAGGGTTGGGAGGGGTTGCAGTCCTGAGGATAGACAGCCTAACTGCTCATTCTGCTGAGCTGTCTGTCAAGAAGAGTGTCTATTTTAGAGGACAGTGTTGTATTTTTAGAGCCAATAAACAAGGGAGCAAATGAGAGAGAAGCACCACACAGACGAACATGGCTCGCATTTCATTTCTTTCGCCCTCGGAGACTGCAGCGCTGAGTGTTTGCGTGGGGCTTTGTCTGCACATTGGCAATTGCATTCTTGGTCTCATGAAGGGAGCCAGTGATGGTTCCATCATCTCATTCCTGAGGTCTCGAGAATCTACTGGGAAATTGAAAATATTCGAAAAAAACAACATAGTTCCACTTATTTGTAAATGTCATTCCCCATCCTTATTAAAACCATTGCGATAGCATCTAAGATCAGGAAAGCATTTCCTTCATTATTACATTTATTGTGGCACACAAACAATGACAACCCATTATCATTAAGCAGCTACCTAACCAGAACAGCATGGCTTACAAGTATGTTTCTTCCTTGAAGACAGATGTGAGCGAATACCATTTGGTAGGCAAGCCTTGGCGACAGACTGCCACCACTCATATCGATCCAGCTCAACTTTCACAGATCTAGAGACATGAGTATTTCAGAAATCGAAGACATAACTGTATGTCAGATCCTTCTGCTGAACATTTGTGGCATTGCCTAAGTATGTTCATTTAATGAGAATGATCTGGGAACTGGGAAATTACAACCCAAGGTGTAAAAAACAAGCAAAAACAAGACCGCAGCATGGAAAACATGATTCCTTCTAATAGCTTTCAATAATTATACTGAATTTAAAAAATATATTAATAAGCATATTTGATGGCACAGCGGCTTAGTGGTTGGCACTGTTGCATCGCACCTCCAGGGTTGGAGTTTGAATCTTGCCTTTGATCTACTGTATGTGCACATCCTCCTCATGCTTGTGGGTTTCCCCTGTTTACTCTGGTTTCCTCCCACAGTCCAAGACATGCACTGTGGAATGACTGCCATCACCATATTGCCCCTGAGGTGTGAGGATGTGTGTGCTCGTGTTCTGCAATGGGTTGGCGCCTCATTCATGTTGCCTAATGATGACGGGAATACGCTCCAGGCCCCATGTAACCCTACCCAGGATAATTGATATAGAAAAAAAGTATGGATGGATGGAAAAACATACTGTACCATGCGTATGCTGTTATGGGAAAATCATCAACAATAGATCTCAATGGAAATGTCATACTTTTCATCTACTAAAATGTCCCTTTAATGCTGTTGAACATCCATGATATTTCCTGGTTAAATGATACAGTAAACACAGCTTGTCATGTTACCAAAAAATTATATAATTTTTTCCCTAGTGTATATGCATTCATATTAAATGCTATGGAACATCCGGGAAATATTAGTTCCTGTTATGATTTACTGTACATTATAGCAGCTATGCCATTATACATTTTACATTTACATTATATTAGTTATTCCTTCACCAGCTCCTCTCTCTCTCTCATAAAGTGAACTTAAAGTCCTCTGTCCTCTGTCTGGAAATTAATTGACTATTACAATGTACTGGCACTGGAGACTATTTGTTGCAAATGTTGCAATCTTTGTTTTTCTTTGTTACATAATAACACATTTAAAACTTTTTATTATTATTGTTAGATTATGTTACTATAGAAGCAATAACATATTCGAATTTGCTGCTTAGAGAATAAGAATTAGGACAGCTGTCAAAGCCCATTAATTCAGATTCGAGATTTTAACTAGGATATGGCAAAAGTAAGGAATAATGCGTGATTGTCCATGCTATTATCCCTCACTTACTCATGAAGATAATGAGACAGAAATAGCACAGCATCTGCTGCCATGGGAAAGTCCTCAGACTAAAAGGAGCAGCTTTATCTCAGGCTGTTATGAAGTTCTGACACTGGAGACTCCTTTCATAAATACAAGATACACAATAGCTCTTTGGCCAGATGTAAGAAGTGACAAGTGCATTGGGATTCTTATTCATTTCTGCCAACGCAGATAGATGCAGCACAACACAGAAGACAACATCATGAATAACAACCAAAATCAGCTGTTGAAAAATTTTACTTGAACTATTGAATAAGGCACTGAGAAGAAAAATAATTAGTAAGCATTGTGTAATAATAAGTGCAGTAGTGTAATGAGTCTAATAGCATGCTGTATAATGTGCAAATTATTATAAATGCTTAAAATGTATAAAATAAAATAAAAACATAAACAATTGTGGCACAATGGTGTACTGCTTAGAACTGTGGTCTTGTACCTGCAGGGTCAAGGGGACAAATGCCACTTTTGAGTCTGTACATTGGTTTTTGCATGTTCTTTTGTGGGGTTTCCTTCAGATACTCCAGTTTGATCCCACAGTCCAAAAACATGTATAGTATTTCCAAATTGCACATAATGTATAAGTGTGTACTGTATGCGTGTGCCATGGGATGGATTGACACCCTATCCAGGGTATACTTCGCCTAGTGCCCAGGGTCCCCTGGGATACGCTCCAGGCAGCTCATGACTCTGGACATGAGCAGTATAAAGAATGAGTGAGTGAGTGGAATTTAAATGTAAATATCCTTATAGAATGCTTCACCACACTAGCAGTTCTATGTGTTAGTAAACTACAGCATTTTTAATGCACTAATTATTAGGCTTAAATGTGTTTCACATCCCACATACAGTACATGTCTGTGTGAATGAACTTTAACATCTAAAAATCATAATGAAATAGAATAAACTCATTACATGTGTATGGTAAGGAATAATCATAATGGTATGATGGTACATTGTTAATGGCATAATTATATGTATGGTGTGGTATAGTATGGTATAATCCAACAATTGAATTGAATTAAATTGAGTTGATGACAATTTACTAGTCGGTATATATCTTTAACTTAGTTTATCTTAATTAAGTACCATTCCTCCAACAGAGTATGCTACATGTTTGAAAATGCAATTCTTTATTTATTTTAAAGTAAAAACTAAGTATATTCTATTTAAAGTTTATTCTTTAAAAAGGTATGTACAGTAGAATGCTAATGAATATTTACACCCAGAAAAAGATGTTCTAAAAAAAAATGCATTTTTAGTTGAACGTACTGTTATAAGCATGAAATACGTTTATACACATCCTACATTTTTTTATTTCATTTAATCTCTATAGTAATTCTAATACTAATTTCTACACGTTTTTAAAAAAAACTTAACGTTTTTTAGATTGAGGTTTTTAAAGAGGTTTTTGTTGTTGAACTTTCTGAATAAAGGTTCAACTAACTTAAAGAAATTTCCCACCACAAACATTACTGTTACACAGAATAAGTTGTGTTGTGGAAAATAGTTAACTAATTATAGTTACTGAAGTTAAATTGTCCTTCTCTAAAATAATGTTGAGCAGTGCGTATAATCCTAGTGCGGGAAAGGTTGTTTAAATATCCTTCGGATAATCACAGGGTTTTCACTTCCTTCAGGGTCTTCTTCAATTTTATTATTATTATTATTATTATTATTATTATTAAATGTGTCATTTGTATTTAAATACTCTTGCTTCAAGGAAATCTATTTGCCTATGATGTAATGCATTGGCAGTACTTCCACAAACATTAATCAAACTAATTAGACTAAAGTGCCATTAGATATTTGACTAGGACCAGATTTAATGTGTCTGGAAAAGTGTCCAGTGCAACTACTTGCTGCTTGAAGAACGCGCATAAATGCAAGCACATAATCGATACCCAAACAAATATCAAATGCACATAAGCTGTTTCTGCATAATAATCATTAGAAGGTGCCTTTCCCAGGGTTCTTTTTTTTTTCTTTTCTCGGTTGTTTTTCTGGACGAATTAAGGAGAAGCCAGCAGGATTGAAGAAGGGAGACTGGGGGGAGGGGAGCAGAGAATAGTCGCAGACACAGCAACGCAGACAGCAGGGAGGACCCAGGCGAGCCAGCCTAGACCTGGCATTCCCTCACTGAGCACACTCGTTCCAGCTGTGACCCTTCCCTGCCCAGACGACCGCTAGCAACACTTGTCTGCATGGCTCTCCTGTGACCTTTGAAATGACAGTCCTTTATATGGGTGTCCAGATGGAACAGAGCAGCAATAGTGCTAACTGATACGTGTGTAACACACACCAGTCATAACACAGCTCCCGACTGCACAGCAATCCATAGTGAGAAGCTGCTGCCGTCTCGGTTGAGAAAGGAGGGGGGGGGGTGGTAGTGATGGTGGTTGGGAGACCTTCATTCATCTTTTCCCCACCCTTCATGTTGATGGTCGTGGTTTAGACAGAAGACTGACGGCCTTACAGTGAGCAGATGCATCGACATAGGGCCTGCTATAGCAGGGTTGTGCCAGCGAGATAGCTTGCCACGTTTAGAGTGGGTGAAAAAATAAATGCTGGCGAGACCGTTATGTCCACCCTTTGTTGTCGCCATACCAACCAGAGACAGGTTACTCAACTGTCGAGTCTGTTATGCACAAGCAGAATCCATTGAAGTCTCCCGATATTTGAAAAGAAGGTTTGTTTTTTTTTTCACACACACAGAGATGTTAGACATTCCCCTTCTCACACTCTGTCAGCATTCAACACAGATGTTTTCTGTCTGTCCAATAAAAATATAGGAATCGGAGAAGTATCCAACTTAAAAGTATTGTAAGAAGATTACAAAATCTTGATCCTTGTCAGATGTTGCGAACCTACAGCCATGCTTGCCATTGTCTCTGCGGGAATCCCTTCAGCACAGCCAATTCCCTGCGTCTGTTTTCAGGCTTGTGACCCATGTGTTTGTGTGAGGCCATGCTGTAGGTCCAGACAGCCACAGCAACAGTATGCGTCACTATGTTAGGACACAGCACCCCCTAGCTATCTTTTCAAATATCAAGCTCAACTTATTACCTGGAACTTTTATCTAGTAAAACAGATGACGTGATAAAAATATATATAATAATAATAATAAATTTTTCCACAGCGATATTTGCATCAGTAGGGTACCAAACCCCAGGAGATCTGTCAATGTTTTTTCACAATGTGCATTTTACCTCCAACTGTGGAAAGCGTATGATATTTTTAAAGGTCTCTTCAATTCTAGATAGACAGGATGATAAAATATTTGCATTGCATGGCAGCATCGTGATAAACCTCTTTGATCCACATGGCGTTAAAATTAACCTAGGACAAGGAAATTCCTACTTTGCTTTTTTCCCAACAAACCCATCATACAGAGTTAACATTACATTTAATGGAGTATTGAACATTTATTTATACCAGTTCACCCTTTCTATATACTGTATATATTTTGTTTGTTTGTTTTGATAAGATGTGAAGTACAGAGTGTAAGATCTTTGTTTGATCTTTTCAAATTTCTTTTAAGTGCAAGATCTTTTTTGATCTTTTTCCTTCAAGTGGTTTCCAGTAAAAACAGTATAAAGACATGTGAAAATACTATTTATTTGTACACCTCATTTCACAATTTATCATTCCTATTTTTTCCAATTATTGTGTAGCAAAATGCATTTCCATGGAAAAAGCCAAATCTGCTTGTACAATCAAAGATCTGTAGCATAAAGTGCAAAAACACAGGGTGTCATTTTATATTCCAAATGTCTAGTTATCTACTGTATGTAGCTTTTGAATCTGTTTTATGTGGGTAGGGGTTGCTCAGGTGTACAGTGCTGAGGTGTAAATGTAGACCTTGTAGAAATGTATCTTTGGTTACTTAGAAGGAACAGCCAAATCAACCAAGGCAATGTAAAAATGTAAATGTAAAAACTCTGACGTCCAAATGTTTACTCCTTCATTTGTGGACTAGAACTACTTAGCATGTCTTCACGTACAAATTTAACATCTATGAGCAGAATGATTATCAAAGATACACCTAAATAAACAATGGTCAAGACTGAAAGTGAAAGTACTGAGCCAGGCAATCAACCATAATTAATCAATCAAACACATCACACCCTTTAAACAAGAAATTGTCTGATCACCAATAATCTAGATCGCTGCATATAGTACAACAGGGTCGACCCATTTTAAGACTATGTTAATCTGTAATATATCTACACCCTTAACTGTAAGGCTTTATATATAGTTCGACACTTTTATACAGTGTGCTAAAGGTAGATGAGGAGAATGGAAGGAAAACCAGAGGAAACCCATATAGACATGCAATGAGAACATACTATACACCACACACGATGTTCTTCTTCCAAAAAAATAGTACTCACTATTAGCAGTTCCGTCACACACCTCAGACTTGCTTATTTATAAAAAAATATGCATGATTCTTGTGAGCAAAGAGGATCCTGAGGATAATACTATAAAATATTGTCATGGACTGGTTGAAATTTGATATGAAAAATCACCAAAGAGTCTATGACGACGGTGAGACATTATTATTTATAATAACCTTCACCAACAACCAAAATTGTCTGTGACCTTTTTCCTAAAATCAGAGTAATGGCTGTTCATATGTCAGAGGTAAGATCAGAGCTTAGGAGCAGCCTTGGAAAAACATTTGGACTAAGAATGGAGCGGAGCATCAGTCAAAAGGTGATTCCCACCGAGTCCCCATGCCTAGATCAGGTTACCACTGGCTAGCCACATGAAAGAGCCCCAGTAATCCACATACACAGGCGTCTGCAACTCCCCCTCGAGCCCCTCAACATAGCTTCCTCAGCCGTTTACCCAAAAACAGGAGCAGTACCAGACACAGGCCCTGTTCCACAAATTTCAGCCGTATCACAGAGGATTATCAAACCCTATATATATGACCTAGCTTGGTTAGCTGAGTCTACCATAGAAAGTTGTTTTTTTTCCCAGGGTCGTTTCATTTGGCCGTAGCTGCCAGGGCCACTGAATGGTGTGGGGAGGTGATCAGACCCCCAAATAGTGCAAGAGGGGGGTGCGGCTGTAAATCTTGATGTCACCAATGGGTAGGCAGTTGCAAACCATTATCATAAATCTGACAAACGCTAATTTGATGGGAGGCTGTATCTGTCTGGACTGGCTGGTCTAGACGGCCTATTGAGAGATCCTACAGCAGGGGAACTGTTTGTTCCCTCACCATGACCATCTGGATTTGGCAATAAGCGGTACGCTGCACAGTTCACAGACTGAACAAAGTGGGCCATTTCCATTGCCATTGTGAAGGGTAAGTTCCTTCAGTTACTTTCCTGTACAATATACTTTTACGTTTACATTCCAGGACTGAATAATTCAAGTTCATCCGTACCTGTATTTTTTTTATTGTAAGTACTGATGTTTTTAAAAGGCAGTTTTTTTTATAGAACAGTGAAAGGAATCACTTATATATATATATTAGCACTGGCAATGTACTCAGGATGAACAGGATGTAAAACTAATTTTAGGTCTTATATTCAGACTGATGTTAAGAGGGGCTGGAAAATTTTACTCGAAGAGCATAGTGAGGCTATCCAGAAGTGAGGCCTGTCAGTGATGGGTCCAAGAATATTGGCAGTTCCACTATTCACCACATGGCCCTCTGGGTCCGATTCATACCATCTCTCGAGCAGGTTATCATCCGAAAGTTTATCTCCAGCCATATTGAGGAAATTTATATATTTACTTAGTTTTGCATTATGGTTTCTCGCTCCTTGTAATAATTAAACAAAAGATAGTCTTTACTTCTTTGCTATGTTGACTCTTTTCCCAATCTGACAGCAAAACAAAGGATGGTTAACCCTACTGTGAAATGTTTTTGTTGGCACTCATTCTCACACAAATGTTGCATAATCCTGTCCTTCTACATAATTGGTCAGGAAAGAAAGAAGCGGTGACATAAGAAATATGATCTGAACAGTACATCCAGCAGAGCCTTTGAGAGAATACTAGGACCCCCGTTGTCTTTCCTGATCACATAAAGAGTAAACATTTATCCATCTGAAGATTATCCCAGAATAAATTTAGCTATGTCACCATGTTAACAATGTACAAGAAGCAGGCTTAAGGGTAGGGGGTGTCTGCAGGGAGCAAGAGAAGAGCAACGGGTGAAAAAAAAAGAAGAAAAAAAAGAGGTTGGATGAATATGCATCCGGAAATAAAGATCTCATCTCTGGAAATTATGATTGGTTTGGGAATATTAGCATAAAGCAGATAAAATTCTGAATTCCAAAACATGAAAAGATATTTTATGCACCAACATGGAGGATCAAAGCTTGATTGAGGGCCTCCTTATGAATAAATGAATGAATGAAGGCTAACAGGACATGAGGTATCCAAATATGGCAGTTGGTACACATTACAATATCCATCACAATGTGTTTTATTTATCTTTTTTACAGATCATCAGTTCCAAAAAATGGAAATGTATTGATTTTCCAGGAGTGAAATACAGAAGATTTCTCTTTTCAAATTGCAGATCCCCCCCCCCCACACACACACACACACTACCAGATATCTCAAGGCCACACGGAGACATAAAGAGAAAGCTCTGAATAATAATTGTTTTTATAAATATTGGAATATCCAGGAAGTGTGATGAAATGCTACAATGTTTTCGAGGTTGTTTTTTTAATTCACGTCAAACATGGCAAGTCACCGACATTTTAATTTCTTCACGTACGGTACAGGCCAAAAGTTTGGACACACCTTCTCATCTATCTGTCAATGTGTTTTTCTTTATTTTCATGACCATTTACATTGGTAGATTCTCACTGAAGGCATCAAAACTATGAATGAACACATGTG
>JAQMYG010000014.1:16313216-16329782 GCA_030014215.1 Clariallabes teugelsi | reverse complement strand
ACTCACTCACTCATCGTCTATACCACTTTATCCTGTATTCAGGGTCGCGGGGGCCTGGAGCCTATCCCAGGAGGCTTGAGGCATAAGGCAGGGTACACACTGGACAGGGTGCCAATCCATCGCAGGGCACACACACACACTCACAAAATTGGTGGGAACACCAATTAGCCTAATCTGCAGGTCTTTGGACTGTGGGAGGAAACCGGAGTACCCGGAGGAAACCCACCAACCACGGGGAGAACATGCAAACTCCCAAACTCCATGCACACAGAGACGGGAATCGGGTCTGGCCCGGATTCGAACCCGGACCCTGGAGGTGCAAGGCATGATTTTAGTTTTTCTTCATAGAAAATCATATTGCCTGGTTAGCTTATTATATTACTACACAGTGCACCATAAATCAAACTAAATTCCACACTGAAGTACCACAATTTACAGCCTTTTTTTTTGCTTCTTACAGCTAAAAATTTGTCAGGAAGGATACTGAAGCTGTCAAATTTTATACAGAAACATCAATAAAACTACCCTTCAAATATGTGTGTATAACAGGCACTTTTAATAGTGTATTTAAAATGTGGGTCAGTAAAATGGTGGAACGGTTCTATTATACTGTGACTGTGACAACTGGTTACTCCAGCATGTGTGTGATAACTTTTGTGTTTGATATTTTGTGGTCATTTTTCATGTGGTAAACTGAAGCTGTATATACATTACTGGGTGACAGGAAGTGGTTTTCGTGCACTTCTGACTTCCGTCCGATCTCTCGGTCACTCCTGCCCTAGTTAATGCACTATACCTAAAAGTTTATAGTTATTACTGAGTGAATCAATGGTTTAAGACACGTAAAAAAATGAGCTTGTATAATTACAAATTACAACCAAACTGGCACAATTATATAAAACATAAGCAATACTTCAGGCTACTGTATAATATAAACCCTTTAATCTAAAACTCTAACTCTTCCTGCAGCTTAATATAACCTCAGATGATCTACCCACCCACCTCCAGCAGCAAATAAGAAGACATATGACCTAATGTAATGTTGCCGTAGAGCAAATGTGTAATTCATCATTGCTTCCACCTTTTGCGTGTGAATAAAGCATGAGGTTGGACAACACTCACCATCTCCTGTGTGAAGGAAGAGATCTCAGTTACGGTCTCGTCTGCCTGCACAGCCACCAGCTTTCCGAATTTCGGCGGGTTAACAACGGTAAAAACAATCGTGCGGTTTGAATTGCCTTCGTTGTCGTTGGTTGCCGCTTTGAGGACCTCTTTTGAAATGGAGGATGAAGCGCCTGGTTGGAAAACAAGGCTAAACATTACCTCAGATGAACTCCAGCTGTTAAAATACGCAGTCAAAGCAACGGCAAACGTCTGGAAATTGCTATAAACATTACCATGTTATTGTGTACTCGGACGCTTTGATGGCCGAGTGCGTTTGAGTCTTTGTGGCAACACCTTTTACACACTTGTGTGCATTTGAGTTACAGATGACTAACAAACTTGAATCTTCAACTTAATTAAGGCTTTGTCCTTTAGATGGCTTTCACAGGAAAAGAAACAGATTTTCGCGATTTTGTTTCTTTCTTTAGCACAGTTATAGTAATAAAGGAAGCCCAATTATAGTAATAAAGGCTGGGAAAGTCCTCTACTTAAATCTACAGTTTACAATCAAGGAACGGCAATCCTTTTATCGGAACTGTGTTCCCTTTTCAGTATATATCTGTATTTTAGGATGACGGATCATCTGAGAATGAAAGAGAAAGAAAGTACGTTTACACCACAGTATGGCTTAACACATGATCAGAATAAATACTTCCTCATCCATTACGGTCAACATCAAGTGTGAGGAGGTCGGGCAGCGGTGGTGCAAACGGTTAATGCTCTGGGTTACTCCGGTCGGGGATTCAAGCCCCAGCACCGCCGAGCTGCCACTTATCGTTCCGAATCACATCTGAATATCTACAAATCTAACTAGATTGTAACACAAGGCTGAATTCCAAACTGCTCCATCAAGGGCACTACTTGGTGTATGTGACAATGGATTGTACACCCTAGTGCACTAGCCTCCCATTTAACGCTATGTATACCAGGAACCCAGAGGTGATAATCTAAAGCGGAATACAAGATTTACAGGACTGACTGCCACCTCCATCGTTTATTTTCTTCACCCTATGGCTAAATAGTACTGGTAAGAAATTAAACCTGCTTTCATCCCTGTTAACTACACTAAGTGTCAGTCGCCAGCTCTGTGAGTCACGGTTATCTATTTCAACTAGTCCTGGAAGGTTACAGATAAATAAAGAAGCAAATCATAATCTGTTGATAATAAATGGTGTTTGCGGCACTGGGTTTTTTCCCCCCCCCCGATTTTCTCCCCAATCTAGTCATGTCCAATTCCCTCCCGCCACTAGGGGGGGCTCCCACATTAAGGCTACTTACTACCATTCAGCCAGGAGGGCCGAGGGCTGTTACGTGTTTCCTCCAAACCACGTGACACCAGCCGACCTCTTTTTTTCGAACTGCTCGCTCATGCACTGTTGGGGACGGCGTAACACACTCGGAGGACAGCGCTATCCGCTCCCTCTGTGTGCAAAAGCTCACAGACGCCCCGAATGGCGTAGAGCCGTGATTAATGTGGGAGCACGAAGTACCTCTCATCCCTCTCCTCTGAGAGAGCTCGGTCGATTTAGCTCTCTCGAGACCTCCGGCTGTGAGAGGTTACAGCATCACCCGGGAACCAAACCAGCGATCTTTGGATGATGGGGCGAGCACTTCACCACTGCGCCACTCGGAGGCTTTTGCGGCACTGTTATATAAAAGCGATATCGCGCTCCAGGTCGTGCTTTATTGCTGGATATAGCACGGCTGTGATGCGGTCGTATACAAGAGGGCGCAGCAATACAGCGCTCCCTCTCGTGTGATATTGCTTAATTAGATATTAGGGTTTTTGCCACACAGAGGATTAAAGTATGGTCAGATATAGAGAATTTGTGTACCCTTTAATCAAAATGAAGCAGACATTTCAAAGAATTTCTTTAATTATCACACATTAAAAGTGTTACAACAGATTTTGTTAAGATTTTAAAGTTAATTAAGCCTTTATATAACTTAAGTCAGCCGTGATACAGCGCACATGGAGAAAATAGGGTTAAGGGCCTTGTTCGAGGGCCCAACAATGCCCACCTCTGACTCGAATCACAGATCTTCCGATCAGTAACTCAGTGCCTGAGCCATCTGAGCCACCACTGCTACCACTAGACTGATTTAGTCATGCAGTGTCTTTTCCTGGACATCTGAACAATAAAAATATCTCATCTCATAATAATATCCAGCATGACTCTGTGCTCGCTTTACTTTTTATCTCCTTTGAAGATCTATTTTTTTTATATACAGCTTGAAAATCAAGCTAAAATTTTTTTCTTTTTGTGTGAGTGAGGAAACCGTGAGTGTGGAAAATTTTGGCCCTCAGCCGCAGTTTCCCACTTTAGATGAGTAGTATCTGGCACCAGTCACTACCCAAAATCCCCTGCTGAATGTGGCAACAAATTTGTTGCACTGCAAATTTACAGGCCAGAAAATAGGCATGCCAGCTGTTTTATATACTGCCCCAGACAAAACAGTGAGTAGGCAACTGTTTTTAGCACTGGGTATTAAATCCGGCATATTACTAAGAATTGCTAAATTAAGGCTGAAGTCTTTTCAACATAATGTGTTTACCAATAGCAATAGTATTGCGTTGAGCAGAAATCCTTAAAAGGGTTTTGCTACGTTGTTTACAGGGTATTAAACTATTAGACAGGGTGTTAATGGTTGCAGCAGTTAGGACTTAACTACAGGAGCCTAAAGGAAGGCATCTTTTGCCTAAGATACAGGAATCAACCATCCTCCCTGTGAATGCTATGTAAAATGCTATGTTATATTCTATAATACAAAATGAAAAAATACATTTATACGGTTAGACTTGACCAATCATTAAGCAATAGCTGAACTACCTGGAAACACCGTAAGTGGACCGCTCCTTTCCATCCGCAGAACGAGCGTACGTGCCGTCACGCTGAATATCTGCCTCGGAGCGAAGTTCACCCCATCATTCACCTGGAAGTTAAAACCTCCAGCCGTGGCTCCTGGAGAAGACAATAAAGCAGAATTGATGTGGATAGCAGTGTGCTGCGCAAGGTACCACTGGGACAGCTGAGAATTTATGGTTTTCATTTGCAGTGTGAAATTAAAAATGGGTGCTTTTACTTTTTCTATGGCCCCTGAAGGAAATGCAGGATGGACTGGTACGTTATTATGAGTTATAAAAAAAGCTTCTTGCTACTCATACTTGCTAAAGAAAAATCTGTAAAATGGTGCAGAGCTAATACTGTCTTTTACGATCATGACACATCAGCACTGTGCCATGAGACAGAGCTCTATTTTTAGACCTTGTTATCTCATCTCTGGATTCTTTCTCAATGTTTTTCACTTCAAATACAGAATTCTTATTTTTTTTTCAATCTAACATTAAAACTAGTGGTGTCAATCGATTACATATATAAAGTACTCCGATTTACTTGTATTATAAACGTGCAATGTTTAAATAAAGAAACGCAAGACAAACTGGTTAGAGGAAACAAGATTATGCAGCTTTATAATATCTCAAACATTAACATATGTTAAATTTAAATATCTCGAATAAGATCTGCACTGCATGCAGTGAATTGATGGTACGTGGTGTGACAACCCACTGGCAGCAAGGCTCGAACCCGGATCTTCAGATCAGAAAATCAACAATTTACTGTAGATGCTTGACCATTTCTTGTAAAACTAGTCCCCCTTGAAGGAAGCTCGGGTACACAACTTTTGGTTTCCATCTGGAAGCTTTTTATAGTGAAACTTGTTCAGGATGGTGATGTTACACCTGGTGATGTTTCCTCAGTCATCTTATTATCCGTGTTAAACGTGCCATTATCGCACCCAGTCGGGTAAATGCGCAGATTATGGGAAGCCATTAGGGTCAAACTTGGTCTTACTATAATTTGCGTAAATTTTTTTTGATAATTATAATGCGTTCAATTTTCCACATGCTTTAATGTGTTAATATTGACAGCCCTGATTAAAACCCAACAGCCCTTTATTGAATCTTTGCATAATAACAGACATTCTAACATCTGGGAAGCACCATCATGGCTGCTTCATGATTGTAAGGACATAGGATTTGACCTCCTGTGTTTTTGTCCTCCTACATTTCTGTGTCTACTACATTTGGTTGATGACATTTCTTACCACTGTGCACGAACAGTAGTTGTCCCTGGTCGATGTGAGCCTGCGTGAAGTTCATAACCGGTCTAGTTGGTGCACTTTTCAGTGCCAGGTGACCATTACTGGGCTGAGTGGTGAGGTAATGTAGCTGCTCTGGAACGGTATCGTCATCCTCTGCATGGAGATCTTCAGGAGTGATTTCTGTCATTGAGCCGACCCAAACCTAGTTCAAATGAACAGAGATTTAATGGGATTCAGTGAACTGATACTATCTCATGCTTATCATTAGAGCAAGACCGTATACATTCTAGCAGAATAACGCGATAGGAAGGATTGCTGATATAATCAGGATAATATTTCATTAAGTCGCTTTGTTATCAAAGTTTGTATTTCTAAGAATAGCATCAGACCAAATGCAGCCTTTTTATTAATTTTTTTTTTTAGGGAGCCATTTCTCAGGGTTTTCAATCTGTGTTCAAATATTAGCAAAGCAGCTGCAACGAAATTACTAATATTATTGAATTTTCATACTATGTATTTATTAATAGTATTAATATTATAAATTATTAATGGACTGATGATCATATCATTTAGAGCTTCCCACATCTGTCTGAGGGAACTGTACATAGAATCATTCACAAACACTACTTGCACATTATAGGAACTCGACTGGGAGTTATTTCCACATCCCTCTACAGTCTTGACCTGATTCCAGGCCATTTCCACATGTTTGAGCCATTAAAGGAGTTCCTGGGAGGCCAGCGTTTCAGACATGAAGCAGGCATTCCGATCATGGCTCTCATAACTGCGTTCTGTTATTCTGCACAATCAAACGTCCTAGTTTGATTTGAAAGTTCCTTGTATTTCAAAAACGTATTAGTTTTAATAAATAAAGAACTTTTTTTATTTAAAAAATAAAAATAAATTAAAAAACAGCATTTTTACTGTTAATAATTTGACTGCTAACTAATCTAAAGTGAAATATTAGAGAATTAAATAAACTATTTGGCACTGAACATACATCACTGATTAGTTTGATGGTTGAAAAAAAAATTGATTATGATGATCAAAAACAGCAAACAAGACAATGTTTATTCCTTATTACCTTATTAAAGTACTGAGAATTCCATTATTTGCTAGACAGTGACAATTCTAGCTTTGCTCTGCTGAATTTCGGATTCATTTGAACTAAAATATGTCAATGATATTGATGTAAGTCATACGTTTAATTCCTAAGCCATAGTTAAATTCAGAGTAGAGTCGAAGCAGATACTGCCTAATGTACTGCCTTATTATTTGCAGACTGCACCATGTACAGTACGTCACCCAAAGCAACACACATTTCTCCTGATTGCACAAGTGACTCGTGTTTGCTTTTGCAAGTGTTTCAATTAGCACCCTAGAGGCAGGGTCATCTCATTCTCTCTATGAGGTCTCAAGGTCAATGAAACATGACCGTATGTGCATACTGAGAGAAATCACACCGCAGTCTGAAAGCAAACAAGTCAAAATTTGCCAAATTCATTTGGCAGCTATGATTAAAAGCTTACACTGTATTGTGTTCCCACAATGTTATATGTATAGTAAAACCAGATGTAAAAAATACATCTGTACAATGTGTCTCTCTTTAATAAATAAAAGCAATATTCTCATATAGTGTACAGTAAGTGGAGTAAAACATTTCAGGATGTGTTCTTATAGCAGAATAAACCGCCTTCAGGGGGGCAACAGTAAACCCCCTGCAGGTTGTCTGGCTACATCACACTTCCCTTCCCAGTCATAATGTGCCTTTATCTGCACACTTCATCATGTTTTTTTTTTTAATTCAAATAAAAATTTTGAGCGCTTAGACACTTTAATAATGAAGGCTTCCATGTGCACTTTAGTAAAATAAAAAAAAAATTTTTAAACTGGTTGGCACTTTTATACCACTTGTGAATATTTTCAAAAGATGTTCTATTTGACCCTTTTTTTTCATTTATTTATTATTTTCATTTATAGCCATTCTTTTTTCCTTGTCATGACAGGCGTAATGGACATAAAGATTGAGGAGCTCAGAATTCAGCTTAAACAATAGAGCACGCTATACTGAGATGCCATTGCTTTAAGGAAACCACAACATCCTGTTAACTCAGGGTCTGCCGTTGTGAAATGCCAAGACGAAACCACTGAATAACAGTGCAAAAGAATGATTTGAAATATAAAAAGATGAAGTAAATGATACACCTATCGGCCAACGTGAAATGGAACTGTTTATAAAAATCTGTTTTGAATGATAAATTACTGTGGATATTGATTTGATGACATACATCCAGGAGTCACATGGTACTTAATTAATAAATCCATATGATATGGAGTGTATCAGTCCCTTTCTGTGTTATCCATCAATGAAAATGCATCGTCATGGACTCGATGTTGACTCGTTGTTAAACATAGCTGTATGCAAACTAATAAAGGCTCATGCATAAATGAGAGTTTTGTAAAAGTTATTGCAGAGCACCCCCTTGTGGCTAAATAAGGTATTTACAAGAAACTACACTACAAGACCATCAATTTGTTTTGGCAAGTCTCTACACCTGTGTGCAATGAAAACCCAAAGAAAGACAGTAAGTACACTTGGCGCTATGCTTTCAATTAGTCAGATTTATCAATCGCTACATGCCCTCTAGTGTCCAAAACCTTCGAGCGTTTATGTAATGTGCACCCACCCTGAGGACTTTGTTGGCTGTGATAACTGGAGGTTCGTCATTCACTGGTGTGACTCGGACATGCACTGTCTTGGGAGTGCTGTGTTTTCGTAGATCTGAGGCGTTGGCTATAATAGTGAAGAAGTCCTGTAACGTCTCAGAGTTGTCATGGACATAGTAGATAAACTCCTGCTCCACCTGGGGGAAAATATATATATATAAAGGTTGGAACATGTAGGTTCATGTTAGTGTTATGAGCAAGACTTTAATTCAGCAACTAAAACTATACAATGTGTAACCCATGAGGTAATACTTAACTCTCGGTGACTTACTGACTGTGCGATGTGTAACTACTCAGTCAGATGATGGTTATTCAGTAGCTCACAATTCAGTATTCACACTGATTTGAAAACTTAGATCTTAGATCCTTCACAATAGTTTTGTCTTATTTATTTATTTGCTGCATTATCACTTATACTGTGTTTACACTACACATTATTGAATTGGTTTTTGGTGGCTTTGGATACACTTTCACATTGACTTTGGCTTCCAAATGCATCTCTTTCGCTTCCACGGTGACACTGAAAAATTCAGCCAAATTCTCGCGGCCATCATGGCGATATGAGAGCACAGCATTGATTCAATTTCTATAACAGCCGCTCTGACAGTATTTCAAATATTTTATATATACAAAATATAAAATAGGTTTTCTAACCTCACTCACTCACTTATTGTCTTTACCGCTTTATCCTGTATACAGGGTCGCGGGGTCCCTGGTGCCTATCTAAGGAGATTTAGACACCTGGACAGGGTGCCAATCTACAGTATCTCAGGTCACACACCCACACACACTCAAACATTCATGCACACACTATGCGCAATTTGGGAACACCATTTAGCCTAATCTGCATATCTTTGGACTGTGGGAGGAAACCGGAGTACCCGGGGGAAACCCACCAAACACAGGGAGAACATGCAAACTCCATGCACACAGAAGCAGGAACCGAACATGGACCCTGGAGGTGCAAGGCGACAGTGCTAAGCACTAAGCCGCCAGTTTCTTACCTGTTTTCGGGTAAAATATGTCGTGGGCGTCCCTGGGAAACGAGAGTTCTCGATGTGTCCATGCATTGGTCCCTCCGACACGTAGTACACAAAGTGGAGCCCGGAGAAATGCTGACTTGTAACTCGTATGATCTTCTCCGTCAGCGCTTTAGATGCCCCTTCTTTCAGCGTGATATTGGACACTTCAACAGGTATAAAATGAGGAATGATATCTATAGACGCAACAACGCCACTCAGTTCTGCGACCCCGTTGCTTGCTTCCAAAACGAAGGAGTCGTTTGTCTGTTCAGGCGCTGTCTGTACGTACTGGATATTACCGGTGTTGATGTCTTGTTGTGTGAATCTCATTAAAGGGTCCTGCTCACTTCCCTGGAATTGATCTTTACCGTGAAGAAAACTCCGTAGATATCCATAAACTGGAGGAACCTTGACAGTGAAGATGATTTCATTGGGCGAATTTGCTTCGTGCGTGACCTGGAAAATGAAAAAAATCAACAAACAAGACATCTTGCATATCAAAGTGTTAAGTTGTTGGAGGAATTGAATTATAATTCAAATAATAATCAAATCACCTCAAGTTTACTGCGTTCGATCTTCACCGGCTTTCCCTCATCAACCACTAAGAATTTGTTGTTGAGTACGACGGGGGGCTTTTGGTGGCTTTCCAAGTACACTTTCACATTGATCCTGGCTTCCACGTGAAATCCTTTCGCTTCCACAATGACACTGAAAAATTCGGCCAAATTCTTGCTGCCATCATGGCGATACGAGAGCGAAGCATTCCTCAGCTCATACTGGGTAAAAGAGTCAATTTGCTTGTCTGTTAAAAACAACGCACCATACTTTGGAGCATCTTTAATTCTAAAATTGATTTCACTGTCCTCCCTGACGTCCATGTTCGTAACCACACTCAAATTAGCATTGCTTAATGTCCCAGCCTGTCCTTTTTGCACCAGCAGGCCTGTATTGTTGGCCACCTTAAGGTACGGTTCCTGAGCGCTGATATCCAACAGTGAGGAGATGTAGTGCTTGCCGTCTGATACGAAAAGCACGAAGCGTCCAGAGGTCATCCCACGATGAACGAACAACACTCGCTTCTGTTCCAGGTCCTCTTGGCGAAACTGGTAGAGTTTGTGAGAAGTGTCATTTACAAGCACTAGATCACCTATGGGGATCCCACGGCGGGTGTAAACAAGCTGACCGTCGATAAAGTCGGAGTCTGAGTCATGGTAGCACAGGTCATCCAACGTCAACAGCCTCTGTCCGTTCTTGACGACATGGAACATTTTATCTACAATCCGGACAGGCTTCTCGTCATTTACTAACTGTACGGAGATGTCGAAGACGCCGTCTTTGGAGCCGACCTCATCTTCTTTGACGAGGCTCTTTGCCAGCGGACTTGTCGAAGCCACGAATCTGAACTGATCACGTGTAGTTTCGCTGTCATCGTGGACATACATAAGGCGCTCCTCTATTATATCCCGATTGGTGAAGGACATTAGATTATCGTAATCCTTGGTTGAGTTGGACAGGTTGATTCGTGATAGTTTGCCATGTTTTGGCATCTCGGTGATTCTGTAAAAGATTTCTTTAGTACTTAGAGTCTCAGCAAACAGTTCTTTATTGGTAATAAGTTTGCTCTCACCTTCAAGAACTGAAAGTCCACTGTTTTTAATGTAAACGCTGTTGATATCTGCTCTGATATTTATCCTGAAGACATGACTGGCTGAATGAGCATGTTTGCTGAACACTTGAAATTCAAACCTGTCGCTTGTGTTCTCGTATGGTCTATCTATTAGCTGATACTCCACTTTCACGTTAGTGATGTTCGTTTGGCTGAATGTGGAATAAGTATCTAACATTTCATTATTTAGTAAAATCAACCCTTTCTTCGTTGAAGAAAGGAGCTTGAAGTAAATCTCATCCTCAGTTAAAGCTACACCTTGTGCCGTTGCATAAAGATGCTCTGAATCAATTGCAACTCTCCTGATTTTGTCCATTTCGAGTACTTCGTTTCTTTCCACAATGTAATGAATCCATTTAGTCTTCACATTGATTACCAGTTCCTCCGTCGCTTTTGCTGCGACTGTGACTTTACACTTAAACTGATCAGTTTCATTAGCAGACTGAATATCCCTAAAGGTGCTGAAGTATCTCAGACGGTCTTTCTCCAAAACCCGTTGAGTAAAGGAATTTGTGAACTTCCATTCTCCGCTGGAATGAAGCTTCTGTAGTTCCCCAAACCTTGGCGGCACGATGACATCATAACGAACGTCTACTGCTTGTCTTACTGCGTTTGTCTGAATGGCCAATTGTGTCGTGTTGATTACAGCCATCTCACCTTGAGTAACCTCCACCCCAGTGTTGTTTGCAATGCTGTATTCCAATTTAATCGCCATAATTCTCAGCACCACCGTGTTACTTATCTTCTCGCCATCACTAACCCTCAGCACTATCCTTGAGTTCCTTACTCCGGTGTGGGCATAGTTGATTTTTCCTGCTTCCAGAAGTGAATGAGGGAATGAAGTGACTGCCTGGCCAGGGTTATCTTCAGTTTCCAGAAACCCAGCATCAGCGTTAAGGTTTCCCAATACAGTGTAGACCAAGTCTGTGGAGCTGCTGTCTACATCTATGGCTTTCAACACATCGGCGGTTAACCTCTTCTTAGAGTTCTCTAGTAGAACGAAAAGATTTCCCTCAGGCAGGCTTAATTCAGGGGCGTCGTTGGTTGGAGTTACTGTCACACTGAATCTGTACAACTTCTCTCCCTTGAGGTAGCTCGGTGTCACTTTTCTGCTACTGGAAAACACGGAGAACATGAAGTAGTCATGCGGATCTTCAGAACCTCCATGGATGTACATCGCTCTTCCATGCCACAGATCCAGCATACTGAAAGTATTTTCTTCTTGCTCCTGGTCCACATCAAACCTCAGCTGACCATGCACCGGTTGTTCTTCGATTCGAAACATGATCTGAGACTGACGGATGCCGAGCTTCTTGAAATCCAGGTTCACTTTAATATGTTTTGAGTCTAAGGATGCACGACCACCCTCGGGGACCACAAGGTTCCTAAGTTGCAAGAAATTATGTCCATGCCCAGCAACCAGACCGTTTGCAAGGGTGGACATATCTATAGACGGTAACTGCGTGAAAAATTCATTCTTTCTCATCGTAATCGGGCTTAAAGTGGTGCTTTGTGGCTCATTTTCTGGTTCACAACCGACTGAGATGTCTTTAGTTACTACAGCATTTGGGAGACCTGTTAATACACCATTGACCTTAATATCTCTAAAGCATCCTTTGAAAGAGCCACCTTTAATGCGCTTTCCTGCTACTGATGATAGGCCCACCTTTCTGACTTCAGAGTAAGTTCCATCATCTACACCACCGAGGAAAAGCAAACCTTTCAAATGCAAAGTTTTTGATCTGGATTTGATACTAGATTTCACCGTCTCTCCATCTATAGTTAGCTGCAAGTTTTTAGAGGTGAAGTAAAGCTTAACATGGTGCCACTTTTTGTCATTGATGGAAATAAGAGAGCGGAGCTCCGTTCTCATTCCATCTCTGCCTACCGCAGCAACAAGAAAGCCATCGTGTATCTCCATGGCAACAAAGCCCCCTTCTCGAGCGGAATTGTACATAATGATTCCCTCTTGAGCCGATGTATGTACCGAGCATTCAAGTGTCCGCTCTTGCTGCGAAGACCAAGGAGGAAGGGAGACGTATGCCTTGGAACTGAAAAAGCTGATTGCTTCCTCTTCATTAGCAAAGAACTGAGGACTGCATCCAAGAGAAACCTCATAGACGCTCTTTAAGCCGGAGTATGGCCTAAGTGATGAGAGGAGGTTGTGCTGATTAAATAGCACTTCATCAAGGCAACCACGGAAACCAGTGAGATCAGTAGGGAGATAGACCTTATCCAAGCCTCCTGTCCCACCAATATATAAACCATCACTGATATCCAGCTCTTGGTGTGAGGTTGGAAGTCTCTGGCTGGTCTGGAAATGCTTGTCCACAGTAAGGTTCACATTAAATTGATCATGGATAAGATCTACTGTGTGCCAAGCCAAGTCGTTCAGTGGGTTCCCTTTGTCTGACTGTAGAATTCGCTCGCCAGCACCAAGATCCAGCTTTGCCTATGGATGAGCATCAAACATTTAAGATTAAACATTTTAGATTAATAGATATATTTATTTAATTTCAAAATTCTCCATTTTTAATCACTATCCACTTATACATAAAACTACAATATCTTTATTTATTATATGTTGTTATAATACCACAGTACTATTGAATTTTTCTCTGACTGGTCAAAAGGTGTTGATTAATGTTTTAGAATGGCATGACCTAGTGGTAGTACTAACGACGGTAAGTCACAGGTTTTTATTTTTGCATTATTATTTTTTTAAATATGTTACTATAATAACAAGTTATTTATGGGGACTATAATGATGCTGTACATATAAAAGCCAAATCATAAACTAATTTTAAAATATGGTTTTATTTAACAAAGCTAATTTTTCTCCTGTCAAGGGGTCGCCAAAGCCTACTGTCTTACTTGGTTGATGCCAAGGTGTGGCGAACACATGGTACGCTGGTGATACACAACCCTCCCATTTTTTATTTCTAACTGGGCTTGGGACCGGCACTGGCTGGGTAGTTGGGGTGAGCGTAGGGTTATGGGTCTTTCCCAAGGACCCAACAGCGACAACCCACCGGCAGTCGGGGCTCGAACCCGGATCATCCAATAAACAACCTGTAGCCATAGCCACCTGAGCCGCCACTGCCCCATTTAACACTGCTCTATGATCATATAATAAACCTTTCTGTAAGTAGATGTTTATGGAAGTCTCCAGTGTTAGATTTTTTTACAGCATGTTTTCAACTATGGGAAAGTCTTTGCACTTTGAAGATTTTGGGGTAAAAAATATATGCTGTGTTTTTTTTTTAACCTTCTCTGCTGTTTTTGTAAACCCTTTAATTATTGACATTCTACAACCATAATGAAGCTATAAACTGATGAAATGTATAAAATGTATGATTTCATACATGTTGTTAGTTAATATTGTTGCCAGCCAAAAGGATACTGTTAAACTATCATGATATTCATGGTGGTAGTGTTAAATCGAACCCAACACTGATTAGTTTCCTCTAACAGCATGCACTGGCATGCCTTATTATTTACATGATGTACTAGCCATGTAAAAGAAGCATCATCCCTGTTTCCTGGACCTACAGGCGTAAATAAGCATGTTATTATCATGTCACAGAAAAGTACTACTTGGGCAGACTTGTCAAGTCTTGTATAATAGCTGGATGCTTTTGTAAGTCAGATGTACTGTCAAGTGATGACTTTGAATGATGTGAATTTCCCACGAATGTTACTGCTTATAAATAGAAATTCATACCAACTCTAAAGTCAGATGTAACGGATATCGAAATAGTTTGGGCTATTTTTACTCTTAGTCGTTAATCTGAACTTCATCTGTGAATTCATGCGGGACTTTTCTAAATCACAGCTCACACTTTCATTAACCGGAAAAAGTGCACCCTTGATAAAATCACTGCATAATAAAGGTATTAAAACGAACGGCTGCTTTTTAAGACTTTCATTGATGCTTTGATGAGCTGACGTGTGTACAGTATTTCAGTAAATATAATGTCTCATACACACACTGTGTATATATAACATGCTGATTATGATGATAATTGTGTAAATGACTTGCCTGAAGTCTACCAGAGTTGAGTTCTAGGAGCAGGTAATCGGTTTGGCCCGCAGCCAGGAACAGCACACCTGTCTGGCTAGACGTGCGGAAGCGGACGCGGAGTGTGTTGAGCCGAGTCGAATCTTTTACCTTCAACTGCACAAACCCGTCGCCATAAAAGGAAGCTGAAAGAGAGGAAAGAAATTATTTTATAGTGACGTACTGTATAACACATAGTAAGTGAATAATCACAGGATTTTTCTCTCCTTCTTCTAATTCTGTCTAATTATCATAAAGTGGAATTACAAAACATCTGCCTATACTGAGAAGAAAAGGAACGCATTTACTCATAAATGATGTCACAAAAGTTCTTAAGGCTGTCAATAAATAAATTAAAAGGATGTAAACCTGGAGAAAAAAATTTTGATTCCTGAAAATCCTGAAAATACTGTAATTCAACTAACCACTCTTTACAAACATGATCAGCGGAAAATCATCTCAGTATGCCCCAGATATTAAGGAAGCTTTTACAGAATATACAAGAATGCATTCTAAAGTGGATAAAACTATTAAAAAATATATAACCTTCTTTCATGTCAGTCAAATTTACCATTAAATACTTGCAGATTTAATCGACACACTTCTTCCTTAATGCTCTTACGCTTCCATTATAAGTGTGTTTTAAGAAGACAGGATGTCTGTTTGCTCAGTAGAGGAAATCACTTTAATATTCATGCTTGTGGTAATCACACATACGTTAGAAATGTAAGAAATAGAGCTGAAAGTTGATAAACGCTGCACCTTTAAAGCTTTCACACACTCAGATTAGAAAACAATAACTGCAAAAAAAAATCTATATTTGTTACATGTGTTAAACCACTTATTTATTTTCTTCCTTTATTATTATTTTATTATATGCTTGAAAAAAAAAAGCCAGGTTTAAGTAAAGCTGTGATATGCATGGTTGTCCCAACCAAACATTGTTGTGTGTGCGTGCATGTGCGTGTGTGTGCATGCGCTGGCATGCTTCAGCCTGACAACATGCTGCCGCTACAATAAAAGACTGGCCACAGAACGCCCTTCGGCCACAGCTGTTTCGCGCTCTACCCCTCCGCAAGGCCCTGTAATCTGCTGCACTCTCATCAAGCTCTCAAGAAATGTGTGACCTCAATTTTTAAACACTCCTGAAAAGCATAGACTAATGGGTTGGTTACATGAAGTCTAGACTTTAGCACCAAAATGTTGTGGACAACCAACTGAATCTATCAGATGTGGTTAAAATGCATTAAAGGTTCGTATGCTATCTCCATATATCTTCGAAAATATCAATCAGACACATAAGCTTAAGTACTGAAACGACTGTAGGAAAAATCAGTCTTCATGAATACAGAACAAGTCCCTTCCTCACACCTGAGATAAGGCCTTCTACTGTACATGACGCTGTGTGCATCCAGCTGTAGCTAAGGCATGTGAAATATGCGAATGAAATCCACACTTAACCAAATCTAACGTTATTGGCTAAAACAAGGCATGTCATTATGAAGAAAGCTTTAAAAAAAAAAACTGGATTTTTCTTTTTTAGAAAGTTGAGACAAAAAAGATGATCACAGAGACTTTGTACATTACTGAAGTAAACATTCATTAAATTCATGTGGCATTTTAAGAACAGATCATTTAGGGATTACTTTTCCTTTCCCTATGTATAACAAATATACTGTACAGTTCTCGAGTTGCTAATATGTAATTAAGGAATACGTACACTGTTGAATACTTGACTCTGATTGGCCTGAAGCTGTTGATCAATTTTTAAGCTTTATATTATAATATGTGTTCGCTCTTATATATATATATATATATATATA
>JAQMYG010000014.1:16282921-16294340 GCA_030014215.1 Clariallabes teugelsi | reverse complement strand
GAGACAGAGAGGGAGGGAGACTGGAGAAGAGAGTGAGACAGAGAGGGAGGGAGACTGGAGAAGAGAGTGAGACAGAGAGGGAGGGAGACTGGAGAAGAGAGTGAGACAGAGGGAGGGAGACTGGAGAAGAGGTTGAGACAGAGAGAGAGGGAGACTAGGGAATAGAGACAGAGAGGGAGAGACTGGGGAACAGAGTGACAGAGAGGGAGAGACTGGGGAAGAGGGTGAGACAGAGAGGGAGGGAGACTAGGGTAGGGGGTGAGACAGCGAGAGATAGACTTGGGAATAGAGACAGAGAGGGAGAGACTGGGGAACAGAGTGACAGAGAGAGAGATAGACTTGGGAATAGAAACAGAGAGAGGGAGAGATTGGGGAGGAGGAGGGAGAGTGAGGAAAAGAGGGAGGCAGAAAGAGGGAGGCTGCAGGAGACAGAAGGTGAGGCTGGGGAGGAGGGAGAGACAGACAGAGAGGAGGGAGACTGGGGAAGAGGGAGAGACAGACAGAGAGGGAGACTGGGGAAGAGAGAAAGACAGGTATTCCGAGAGATTTTGGAATAGAGAGCGTGAGGAAGAGAGAGAGAGAGAGAGAGACAACGAGGGAGACTGCAGAAGACGGAAGGGGAGACTGTGGTAAAGTAAGAGACAGACAGAGAGGGAGTCTGGGGAAGAGGAAGAGACAGACAGAGAGGGAGACTGGGTAAGTGAGAAAGACAGACAGACTGAATGGTAGAGCCAGTGATGGTTAGAGAGGGAGACTGGAGAAGAAAGAACCTGATAGTGAGACTTTGGGGGAGACGGGACAAAGACGGCAAGAGAGAGAGCTTGAGAGGAAAAAGGATAGACATAAAGGAAAATGGAAGAGAGAGAAGGAAAATGTTTAGTGAAGCAGAGAGACAGACATGCAGCGAGTGAGATGAGAGGCAAGAGAGACACTGACAAACCGATCACTAACAAGAGAATGAGACCGACAATGAGGGAGGTAGAGCTGGAGAGTTAGAGGGACAGCTAGAGAGGGAGACAGACAGAAAGACAGACAGACAGACAGAGTGAAAGAGGTGGAAAGGCAGAAGGAAATGGGAAGAGATACAGAGACCGTCAGCTTGAGAGAAAGACAGAGACTTTTTTGTATTTATTATGGTTCTGTATTGCTCTCTCTCTCTCTCTCTCTCTCTCTCTCACACACACACACAGTCATTGTTCAGCATGAAATTTGATGCTGTTTTATAAGTCTTCATTTAAATCTGATTATTTGAAAGAAAATATTCTTTGAAGGGTCACCTAAGCCCTATGTGAATGAGAATAAATTCTGGGTAACTTTGAGTAGTACAGGTGCATCACTGTGACTCTGTTGTCTGGGAGATGTCAGTGATATATTGTTGGACAAGTCTCCCAGCAATAAACATAAAGGACAGCAATAAAATGCTCACAGGAGGAGCGACTTTCTAGCAAGTTGTATTTTCTATGAACCTGAATATCTCATGTGGTCGTACAACCCTGTCCACACCTGGTGTTAACATTCTTATCGAGAGATCACACGTGGACAGCCCAGACACATAGTCGTTCACACATTATTACACACACACATTTCCTGTGACCACTTGTGTTCAGATTTTATACGTCATTTCCACAGAAGGAAGAATAAAAATACTGTGATAATCCTATTTTATTTTGTCTGTTTCAAAGACATCGCTTGTGTGGTTTGTAAATCAAACAAAGAAAGAAGATAAAAAGCAGCTGTTTTGGCCACAAGACCCTGGAGAATCCGGTTCTGTTTTTAGGTACGATTGGCTTCCATATGTGATTTGATCCGTCCCCGAATACGCCGTATCGTTCTCAAGACCAAACAGACTTGGTTACGGTTCCCAAGCGCAGAACGATTGTGTTCTCACTGATCAAAATAAACCAGACTTTGGGGTCAAGCGTTCTCGGGAACGATCTCTGGCTCTAATGTGAAAACGCCATTAATCTTTGAGATCGCTGTGTTCACACCTTCACTTATTGTGGATCATGCAGGACGCTTGTTATTGCCCAGTGTCAACTGGAACGCCTCCCATTTCGTTCACATCTTAGCGCCCAAATGGTTGAGGAGTCCCTGGATTAGAGAAGAGATTTTTATTTTGCATACTTTCCTCCACCATCTTTATTTTGGAAGGAAAAAAAAACCCCTCCCGACAGTGTTTGACTGACGGTACTTACGTAGGTACTTATTATTATTTTTTTCTAAGGACCTCTGTCACAAAACTGATCTCTGTTGTTCTAATATACTTCCTGTCGTATGTTCATGAACGTTTCACTAGTACTTTTTACATTTTACATGAGCACAGAGGGGCGGAGCTATTCACAGATAGGTTTGTGTGGTTGTGATCAATGCTCTTTGTGCAGTTAACTAAGAATTAAAAAATTGTAAATGAATACACGTAGGACAGTGTTGATACTGTGGCAGGCCACCGCAAATAAATCAGTGTATGTCAAATGCTTGATTGTGAACCTAGACCTGTTTAAATTAAACCTTACCTAAGGGAAAATACATTATTGATTATTATTGATTATTATTGTTGATTTTAATATGTTTAACTATGATTTAAGAAAACTGTGGGAAATCTGCAACCCTACTACACACACTACCTGGGAAAGCATTTTCAGGTGAAAAACAAAAGAACATCCTTAGGAAAAGCGAGATCCCATAGAAGGCAGTATAACGGCAGCTCGGGTTATAAAGCATTACTGTATGCTAACTTTTAGTCTTGCGGTATATAAATAGCAGTTTATTTTCCTTAGTATGAGTGTCAGTTCCTTACAGGTAAAATGCTGATGAAGTAATACTGTCATTGCTTCATTTTTATTTTTATTTTTTACTAGTATTAATTTCTTAGCATTTAATGTTGAATATTAAAGAATCTTGTCATGAGACGCAATCGTCCAAAATAACAGAAAATATTATCGTACTGTGAACGCTTCACATAGTTTAAAGTTTGCCTTGTAAAAAGAAGTGCTCAGGAAAGGCGAGTTGTGTTTCCTAAGTTATATCATAAGCTGGACATTTTTGTCTTTGTAACAAACAAACACAAAAAAACACAAATCAGTCAACTGTTCATATGTTTAGACTCCTTTGAAAGACTTATTACCTTAAAAGGGACTGATGTTTATGGATTTATGGATAGGTTGTGTTTCATGTAGTATATAATAAATAAGATGTTGAATATGATCCCAAATTGTCTATATTTAGACTAGTATTTACTCATAGCACATAATCTACAGGATTCAATGGAGTGTTGCATATATAGCAACAATTACAGCAGTAATGTTCTTTATTTTATTTAAAATAAAAGATGACTCACATGAGTAAAGAAAAGAAAACATAATTTTTGGTATAAAAAGGTTTAATTGTTTTGTCTGATGCTCTTATTATCAAGTCTGAGGATCAGTTGTTTAGTGCTGTTATAATGTAAATAATAACTTAATCCAAATTATTTTAAGCACATTTCACATTAAACGTCCATTAAATAATAACTATAAACGCATAGTGGTGTCATTCTTTTGAGGTTTATTCCCTGCACATTAAAAACATTCGGAGTTGACTAATGAAGCTGTACCTGTGCCTCAAACGTCATGCTCAAGTCCTTAGTTCTTGACCTTTAAAAGAAATCTCAACATAGCTTTTAAACCTCTAAAGGTGTCTTCGTGTTGTATTTGAATTCTGGTTATTTCCTTCAAAACGCCCCCCCCCAACTTCCATTCAGCACCAGGCCGCAGTGGTAGGCGTCGTTTCAGGGTCACGATTGTGCTAAGTGCGCTAAACACAAAAGCAGACGGAAGAAACGCTTCCTTCTGTGTGTCCTTGCCTTCGGAAATCGCTAGTAATCTGGTGTCTTATCAGATCTCAGTGCATTGCTATAATATAATCTACGTTATAATCTATCAGGGTTAAGGATCTGTCTGGAGTGAATTTGAGTTATTTTCATTTTGCAAACCCGGCTCTCAGAGCGGAGCGCTTTATAATGGTGTATAAATAACATCACCTGCCGCAAACCTGCTTTATTGATTTCTCAAAGTGATATCATTCTTGTAAAATCCAAGCATCCATGTTTTGTTAATGAATGCTTGACGCAGATTTTTTTTTTCTTTCTTTTTTTTTGTGTGTGTGTGTAGGAATTTCACTTCTCTTTTCCTGTTTTCTGTAACGGTGCTTTACTATGAAAAATGTATTTGGTTGATGTGGTCATCCCGCTGATTCAGACGTTTATGCAAGCAGTCGATTTATTTTAGGCGAGAACGGCACGGCTGTGTAGGTGTGAGCATTTCAATCGAATTGTTAAAGATCACCCTCCTAACATGAAACAACACACCAAACACACGGCTCCAGATCGAAACACAACTGTGAATCATTGCTTACATTTTTTGGCCTGAGTCTGCCCATGTTTGGAGGAGCTTGAACAGGTCTGACTCCACCCCATGGACTGTGTGTCTGAATGATTGGGCCTTTCACTCTCATTTGTAAGTAGTAATTAATGACTGAGCATGCTGTTATAGGAAAATAATCCAGAAGTGCCTGGGGTGATGTATTCTGACATGAAGCAGAGTTATTGTCCATGATTCACAGAAAAAACAAATGCACCCTGTCAACTTGAAATTCCTGCTCGTAAATTCAGGTTGTTTCTTGAAGCGACATCAGTTTGGGCTGTGTAACGATAAACCAGTTGCATTTAATAAACCTAATCTATTGAGAGAGAGAATCGTACCAAATATAGATAGAATGGTTCCTACTGAATGTGAATTAATTTGGCTCTGAAAGAAATGATGTGAAAAAGTCACGCCATTGTAATCTGGGATGTCTTTATTTTCTTTCTTTTTTTCTTTTTTTTCTTTTTTTCTTTCTTTCTTTCTTTTTCTTGGGTTATACTGCACGGTCCAGAGATAATCGTTCTTTCTTTGTCTTAAATCATGTGCCGCGTCCACCGTCCAGGTCCTTGTGCATGAGCCGTTACTATAGAAACGATGACCTATAACAATGAGCACATTAATATAAATTTCAGCAGAGTCGTGATGTCATCGAACATTAACACATAGAACACACCTTCCGATTCGAGGATCGGTCACGGTCAGATTATTTAATGCTTTTGAGAGTAGAATAACTCACTATGATAAGATGCAATAGGGCGAGTTTAAAAAAAATTATAAAAAATCTGCATGCTGTAGGTTTCTTCACTCCCCTGCTATGGCACCCAGATGGTATCTCCTTGTGTGAAAGAAGCGCCCCTCCTATTATCCACCTGCGTGGTACAGCTGGTGACAGGGGAGCATCAGCTGTGCCAGTCCCTGCAGGCTGGCACCGGAGTCGCCTGGCGGTGCCAATAAAACTCGCCGCTCGCCCATAACGCCTCATAAACGCTGAGCTGTCTCCCCGTTACAGAAAAACAAGGATCGTTATCTCTCCTCCCGGTTTCCTTTTTCGGATTACCTTTCCATCGATGATACCAAGGGATGCTGGCAGAGCAGCGGGAGAGCAGTAGGTATGGAAAAAAAAACACATTCTCCATGGTGACAAGCTGGTTTGTTTACACACCTTTTTAGTGCAGTTTCATCTGCTGCCATGGTGGGCTCAAAATAGCTGCGTGGAGATGTCTTCTGACCAAGGATTTCTTTCATCCACGGACGGATAAAAATTCGGTTTCCTGCATTATTTATGATTTTGACATATGACAGAATGAGTGTCTACAGTGTCAGGATGTTGTTGTTGTTGTGTACAGAAATCATGATGCTTGATTATTATACAGAATGGATTGGAGTGATGAACCTTGTTTACATGGTTTTAAGAGAAGAATAGGAAACAGTTGTTCTTTGATAAGGGGGTTATAGTAAGAACCGGTTTCCTGTTTAAACCCTCAACACATGGATATGCTGTTTTGTTTTTTATTTATTTATTTATTTATTTTCAAGCGATGGATATTTTGCACGTGAGACTCGAAATTGAAATGTGTTGTTCTTGTTAGAAGTCTGTCTTTGTGATGCTGTTGGTTTGGTGTTTTATTTATATTTCTACTACATTTTGTTTTGATTAGATTTTTTTATTTTTATTTAAAGGACTCCAGGGATTATTACAAATTGAGTAAATGTCTTCTCTGTCTATAGACGATAATGCTTATCTTTATCAAGCAACCAGTTTTGTTTCAATTTCCTTTTTTCCTTTTTTTTTTTCTTCATTTGGAAATGATGGAAATGTTGAGTCTCAGTTCCCCGATTTAGTGACACACCAACTGAGACATCTGTGATTACATCACATTAAGCTCATGAACTTTTTAACCTCTAAATACTCTTTCATTTATTTGCTTATTTATTTATTTTTAATTGTTGGTATTTTACCAACTGTTCAGTTGTTTATGAGAATGCCAGTAAAGAGTGAAGCATGGAGTTCACATTTAACAGTCATTTATTAACTCTGGTTAAATTTGTCACCACACCAGTCAAGTTTCATTCTCTCTTGCCTTTTTGATAGACCATGACTTTGTTGTTAAATGCATCATCTGATGACTGATATTTTCAGCCACTTATTTTGTAATTTATTACAAACTGTAATGCTACAATGTATTAGAAATTCTTGATTAAGATTCAACGATTTGTCACATGTAACTTACAGCACAGTGAAATTATTATTATTATTTTTTTTCCGCATTTCGTAATTGGGAAGCTGGGGTCAAAGCACTGTGTCCGCCAGAATATACAGTACAGCGCCCCCTAGAGCAGATAGGGTCGAGAGCCTTTTTCACTAGCTCGACAGTGGCAACTTGGGGGTGCTGGGGCTTGAACCCTCAACCGCCCGGTCAGCAACCAACAGCCTTAACCGATTAAGCCACCACTGCTTCTAATTAGGAAAAAAAAGCCTAATTAGCTTGGGAGACAAAAATTAAGGTGTTCATTTGGTTCAGTTTTAATTGTCAGTTTCAGTTTAATTTTCTTGCTTGATGCAGAAAGCTTGATGCTTTCTTTCAAGGAAGTTCAATAGTATGAAATAAAATATATTAATTCATGTCGGTTCAAGCCAACGTAGGTTCACTATATAGTTAACATCAGTTATTTATCAGCAGTGCCGCTGAAAGAGGAGCGGAAATTATGGAACAAAATCATCCTCAAAGAAATGTCAAAACACAGTTCGCTCTCGTACCTGGTGGTCAAAATTTATTCTATAGAAACAGCAGTGCGTGTGGACTACATGAGTGTTTGTACACCTGACCTTCACATTTGTGTGTCTCTCTTTACTGTTATAATATCTTTTTATCTTCTATGAAGGCTTTCCACTAGATTTTTTCAGCTACAAGAGCATTAGTGAGGTCAGGCACTTGTGTCTCATGAGGAGGTCTGGGATGAAGTACACCTTCCAGTTTGTTCCAAAGGTAATTGGTGGGGTTAAGATTAGGGCTCTGTGCATGACACTTGAGTTTTTCCACTACAGTCGTGGCAAGACGTGTCTCCTTCTCTTTGTGCACAGGGGCATTGTCGTACCGGAACAGGTCAGGAGAGGTAGTTGTAGTGAAGTGAAATTAAGAGAAGACTGCAACCCACAACAATGCAAAATATCAATAGTTTGCTTCAGTAGTTTTCCTGAAAACTCATGTAGGGTTGAGGTGTTTGCATATATAGTTTTGGCCGTATGATGTATATACACGCAGGATATACTTATGTTGAGACATAATAAAATTATGTTGATCAGCATCAAGCAAAGAAAACAACTAAGGAGATTTGAATTTACTGGAACTGCATGGATGTATAGTTGCTGAACCGTCAACTTTGTGAAAGAAATGTGGTCGGAAAAAAAAAAATCAAAAATAGAGATCACTTAAATACTTGGTGAAGTCACATGGTTAAAAAAAATAAAAATCACCTGCAAAAAACCATAGCTATGTTTAATATTGAAAGTAAGAGCATTTTTATACATACAGGATTAAGACTAAACAGCTGTATGACCACAAAAAAATCAGTTTCTGTGAGACTATTCAGAAGAAAGGCTTCAATTTGCTAGGGAGCATTTTTCAACAATGGAAAATAGTCATGTGTTCGGATGAATTCAGATTGAACCTGTTTCCAGAGAGATGGGCGTGTCAGGGTATGAAGAAAAGCGCATGAAGAGATGTACCCATCATGCATAGTGGCCGCTGTATAAGTCTCTGCACGCAGTGTTATGATCTGGGGTTGCGTCAGTGGGTCAGGTCTAGGCTCAGCAACGTTATGTGGCACTAAAATGAAGTCAGCTGACGACCTGAATGTACTGAATGACCAGGTTATCACATCTGTGGAGTTTTTCTTCCCTGATGGAACAGGCATATTCCAGGGTTCAAATTGTGAAAGAGTGATTGTGGGAGCAGGGGGATTAATTTCATATATGACCTACACATCACATTGTGTGTCGTAATCAAGACTAAAGCACCATTATTTTATACGGAACTGCTCTTATCAAAACCAATCCCACAAAACATTGTAGAATGATGTCTTATCGATGTCTGGAGGCTGCCTCCCGCACCACTTTCCTTTAAAGATACATGTCTCACTAAAAAATGTTTACTCAGTTTATCTCGGGATACAATGCTTCAAATGATTCATCAACATGGTTACCACAATAATCTCACTTCTTGTTTGATGAAGCCATGTTTGAATCATACTGTATTTTTCTCTGTTCCTGTCAGTCTGCATGCAAGAAGGCCCTAGTTAGGTCTTATGATGTAAGACAAATGGTTTATTAAATTAGTTATTACGTTATATGACGCTTTTGTGCTGCTATTTTCTGTATTTCATTCCGTTTCATCACTGAAGCCAATTCCCTGAGCATTGCTGATGCATGAAAGGAAAAAAAAAAGTTGTCCGTCATTCATACATGTTAATTCATTCAAAAGATTTCGCGATGACGGCGAGACCGTATGCTCAGTAGATTTGTGCATAGTGAGATTCAGGTATGAGTTTAAGTACCGTGTTACGCCACTGTGCGATATACGCATCAACCAGAGTTGTTGAGTTGCTGATATCTCACAGGAATTTATTTTCTGCTTTCAGAATCTGTTTATACAAACGTCAGATATCCAGGCTTTGTGATCTGCTCGTCCCAGGGCCCGAAAACAAGCACTTTCAAAGCACATAGCCGGTTGAACAACTTCTGAAATAGTGAGGGAGTTGGGAATATATTTCCTTGGGCTCCTTCGTCTCCTCGGTGCCTCTGGCAATGATCTTTCAGGCTCCAGACGTTTTTTTTTTTTTTTTTTTCGTGCGCGGGTTTAGTCACTTTAGAAAAACGTTCCACCCGACTCAGCAAACGCACATGGCCTACTTTTACCGACATTCACGTACCAGCTTTAGCATATGATGAAAACTCTCGTGTTGTTTCTATTGTAACACCCAAGACACAGCTTTGCTTTGTTTGTCCTTCCTGCTGTATTAATGATTTCATTGTTTAGGGTGTGTGTGTGTTTGTGTTTGTGAGTGAATCAGCTGCTGCTGACAAAGGCAAGAACGTTACTACTTATTAACATTTGCATTTTGTGTTTAAAAAAAATATTATTGAATGTATAATCGACATATTGAATGGAATACAATTCGAGCACTGTCTAGCTCCATATTCGGCCCTTGAAAACATCAGAAATATTTCCGTCTAGATTACTAAAGTTATTTTGGATCTGTGAGGAAATGGCTTACATGCCTTTGGCTTCTTGAGTATTTGTTACATGCTTTTGCTCTTGCTTCAGTTTAATCCTCACTTCAGGTGGATTCTTTCTCGTTTGAGTTAAAGGGTGTCAAAAAAAATGTGACAATCATTTGAAATATGATTATCTGCAGTATCTGCATGTCCTAGGCAAACAAAATTAAATGGGCTTCATGTTGAAAACTGAAAGATGTTTGTATTTATCAAAATTCCAACAACATAGTCAAACAGATACAGATTTTACAACCGATTTCACAAAGCTTCGCAAACCTTCAATACACATGCCTGTGGCATATCTTATGAGTTCCTCTAGGCTTGTAGGAAAAGGAGAGGATTAAGACCAGTCCTTTCACATAGTCCCATAGAAAAGTCAGGTGAACATGGTGGCCATTTCAACACCACACTTTCATTTTATCATTGGCACGCCCGATCCATCTCTGTCATTAAACATATTTATTTTTTACACATCTCGTTAAAATTTGAGATCGTTTAAGTGAGAATTGGGTGTGTTGCTAGACTACGAAATGATGTAAAAAAAAATTTGGGACATCCTATATTTATAAAAAAAAATTTTGTATTTCTCTGTAACTTGTTCCAGGTCAGCTAATTTTAGGTACAAAAGTTGACTTGTTTTTGTAGTTTGTGTTGCACTACAGCCACACAACAATGAATAACTGGTCAGAATAGTAGTTGTTAATGTATCTTGTGAAAACACAGATTCTCAAAAGACCATATGTATATCACGCTGACTGGATGAGGAACCTCACGGTGCTCCGCAGTCGAGTTCAGAGCAGTCATACAAAGCAGCAGGACTCGGCCATGAACTGTTTATCCTGACCACACATGCAAATTTCTTTTCTGCAGCTTCTCAAGAATGCACCAGGCTTGCATTTTACCCGAAAAAAGAGACTCATTACTCATTCACGTCATGCCAAGGTGGCAACCAGTTCACACTTTTCCCAAGTTCCAAGAGTCTGCTGAGGCCGGAGTGAAGGGATTTTTTTTTCTTCCCTTTTTACAATAAAAGTGTGTTGGTTAACCTCAGACTTCTGCTCTAATGCTAATGAGAATATCAGTTTTTTTTCTTTTCTTTTTTTTTTCTTTTCTTTTTCTTTTTTTTTCCTCCATACAAGCCTTCGAACTTTTAACTCGACTTTTCGATTTCTTTTGGATCAGTTCTCTGTATACTCCAAATCTTTGAGCATTTGTATAAAACTTCGTCTCATGAAATCGCCGGAGACATTAGCACTTGTTAGGAATATAATTTCTGCTCCAGCGGTCCTCTCTGCATGAGAAAGCCTCATCATTTTAGTGAAACTGACCTCCTTTTCTTTTATTACTGTTCACCGTCACTGGCCGGACCTGCTCAGGCATGCTGTGGGAATTTTAATTCAGGCATTGCTGTGTAAGAAAAAGGAATAAAACATGACAAGACAAGCTCTTATTGGAAAATAATCAACAGCTGGATGGCTTGATATCAAGTATAGTTAGAGTTACCGTAGTAACTTTAAAAAAGAAAAGAAAAAGAAAGCAGTAATTTAAAAAACCTTTCAATAATCGTTACAAAGTACTGAACCTGGAGATGTCTTCCACAAATATTAAATAAACAACTACACAAAATATGTTTTGTTAAATAACAATATTTGTTAGTTTTTTTTTTTTTTTTAGCAGTTTATTAGCAGCATAAGATTGAGTCCACAATGACATGTCGATGTATCGGATGGAGAGCATTTTTATA